>JAHNEJ010001791.1:0-42430 GCA_022559845.1 Amorphophallus konjac
ACCGGATGTCCGATTTGGATTTCGTGAGCTCTCACAAGTCACGTCTACCTTCCAGGTCGTGTTGGAATGATCAGAATGCCGATCGGATCAGTATTTCACATTCTGGACCCCCGGACCCGACTGCTCTACTTTTAAACCAAGTGCATTTACAAAATGCACTTTTGAGCGTCGGGCTCAAACCGGATGTCCGATTTGGAATCCGTCAGCTCTCACAAGTCACGTCTACCTCCCAGGTCGTGTTGGAATGATCAGAATGCCGATCGGATCAGTATTTCACATTCTGGACCCCCGGACCCGACTGCTTTAATTTTAAACCAAGTGAATTTACAAAATACACTTTTGAAAGTCGGGCTCAAACCGGATGTCTGATTTGGAATCCGTGAGCTCTCACAAGTCACGTCTACCTTCCAGGTCGTGTTGGAATGATCGGAATGCTGATCGATCAGTATTTCACCTTCTGGACCCCTGGACCCCTACTGCTTTAATTTTAAACCAAGTGCATTTAAAAAATGCACTTTGAGCGTCGGGCTCAAACCGATGTCCGATTTGGAATCCGTCAGCTCTCACAAGTCACGTCTACCTCCCAGGTCGTGTTCGGAATGATCAGAATACCGATCGGATCAGTATTTCACATTCTGGACCCCCGGACCCGACTGCTTTATTTTAACCAAGTGCATTTTACAAAATGCACTTTTGAGCGTCGGGCTCAAACCGGATGTCCGATTTGAATCCGTGAGCTCTCACAAGTCACGTCTACCTTCCAGGTCGTGTTGGAATGATCGGAATGCCTGATCGGATCAGTATTTCACATTCTGGACCCCCGGACCCTACTGCTTTAATTTTAAACCAAGTGCATTTACAAAATACACTTTTGAGCGTCGGGCTCAAACCGGATGTCCGATTTGGAATCCGTCAGCTCTCACAAGTCACGTCTACCTCCAGGTCGTGTTGGAATGATCTGGAATGTCCGATCGGATCAGTATTTCACATTCTGGACCCCCGGAGCCGACTGCTTTAATTTTAAACCAAGTGCATTTACAAAATGCACTTTTGAGCGTCGGGCTCAAATCGGAGGTTCGATTTAGAATCCGTCAGCTCTCACAAGTCACGTCTACCTTCCAGGTCGTGTTGGAACGATCGGAATGCCGGATCGGATCAGTATTTCACATTCTGGACCCCCGGACCCGGCTGCTTTAATTTTAAACCAAGTGCATTTACAAAAATGCACTTTCGAGCGTCGGGCTCAAACCGGATGTCCGATTTGGAATCCGTCAGCTCTCACAAGTCACGTCTACCTCCCAGGTCGTGTTGGAATGATCGAATGCCGATCGGATCAGTATTTCACATTCTGGACCCCCGGACCCGGACTGCTTTCTTAATTTTAAACCAAGTGCATTTACAAAAGGCACTTTTGAGCGTCGGGCTCAAACCGGATGTCCGATTTGGAATCCGTCAGCTCTCACAAGTCACGTCTACCTCCCAGGTCGTGTTGGAACGATCGGAATGCCGATCGGATCAGTATTTCACATTCTGGACCCCGGACCCCGACTGTTTTAATTTTAAGCCAAGTGCATTTACAAAATGCACTTTTGAGCGTCGGGCTCAACCTGGCATTTTCGATTTGGAATCCGTCAGCTCTCACAAGTCACGTCCTCCCAGGTCATGTTGGAACGATCGGAATGCCGATCGGATCAGTATTTCACATTCTGGACCCTCGAACCCCTACTTTTTTGAATTATTCTAAACTAAGTTAGTTTTGAAGACTAACTTAGTTTTAATTGAGTTATTTTAGCGTCGGGCTCAAAACCGAATGTCCGATTTGGAATCCGTCAGCTCTGACAAGTCACGTCTACCTCCCAGGTCGTGTTGGAACGATCGGAATCTCGATCGGATCAGTATTTCACATTCTAGACATCCGGACCCGACTGCTTTAATTTTTAAACCAAGTGCATTTAGAAATGCACTTTTGAGCATCGGGCTCAAAACGAATGTCCCATTTTTATCCGTCAGCTCTCACAACTACACGTCTACCTTCCAGGTCGTGTTGGAATGATCGGAATGCCGATCGGAGTAGTATTTCACATTCTGGACCCCCGGACCCAACTGCTTTAATTTTAAACCAAGTGCATTTACAAAATGCACTTTTGAGCGTCGGGCTCAAACGGATGTCCGATTTGGAATCCGTCAGCTCTCACAAGTCACGTCTACCTTCCAAGTCGTGTTGGAAAGATCGGAATGCCGTTCGATCATATTTCACATTCTGGACCCCCGGACTGACTGCTTTAATTTAAACCAAGTGCATTTATTAAAATGCACTTTTGAGCGTCGGGCGCCAAACCGGAATGTCCGATTTGGAATCCGTCAGCTCTCACAAGTCAAGTCTACCTCCCAGGTCGTGTTGGAATGATCAGAATACCGATCGGATCAGTATTTCACATTCTAGACCCCGGACCGACTGCTTTAATTTTAAACCAAGTGCATTTACAAAATGCACTTTTGAGCGTCGGGCTCAAACCGGATGTCCGATTTGGAATCCGTGAGCTCTCACAAGTCACGTCTACCTTCCAGGTCGTGTTGGAAACGATCGGAATGCTGATCGGATCAGTATTTCACATTCTGGACCCCGACCCTACTGCTTTAATTTTAAACCAATTGCATTTACAAAATGCACTTTTGAGCGTCGGGCTCAAACCGGATGTCCGATTGGAATCCGTCAGCTCTCACAAGTCACGTCTACCTCCCAGGTCGTGTTGGAACTATCGGAATGCCGATCGGATCAGAATTTCACATTCTGGACCCCTGAACCCCTACTTTTTTGAATTATTCTAAACTAAGTTAGTTTTGAAAACTAACTTAGTTTTAAATTGAGTTATTTTAGCGTCGGGCTCAAATCAGGATGTCCGATTTGGAATCCGTCAGCTCTGACAAGTCACGTCTACCTCCCAGGTCGTGTTGGAACGATCGGAATGCGATCGGATCAGTATTTCACATTCTGGACCCCCGGACCTGACTACTTTAATTTTAAACCAAGTGCATTTACAAAATACACTTTTGAGCGTCGGGCTCAAACCGGATGTCCGATTTGGAATCCGTGAGCTCTCACAACTCACGTCTACCTTCCAGGTCGTGTTGGAATGATCGGAATGCCGATCGGAGTAGTATTTCACATTCTGGACCCCCGGACCCGACTGCTTTAATTTTAAACCAAGTGCATTTACAAAATGCACTTTTGAGCGTCGGGCTCAAACCGGATGTCCGATTTGGAATCCGTCAGCTCTCACAAGTCACGTCTACCTTCCAAGTCGTGTTGGAATGATCGGAATGCCGTTCGGATCAATATTTCACATTCTGGACCCCCGGACCTGACTGCTTTAATTTTAAACCAAGTGCATTTACAAAATGCACTTTTGAGCGTCGGGCGCAAACCGGATGTCTGATTTGGAATCCGTCAGCTCTCACAAGTCACGTCTACCTCCCAGGTCGTGTTGGAATGATCAGAATACCGATCGGATCAGTATTTCACATTCTGGACCCCCGGACCCGACTACTTTAATTTTAAACCAAGTGCATTTACAAAATGCACTTTTGAGCGTCGGGCTCTAACCGGATGTCTGATTTGGAATCCGTGAGCTCTCACAAGTCACGTCTACCTTCCAGGTCATGTTGGAACGATCGGAATGCCGATCGGATCAGTATTTCACATTCTGGACCCCCGGACCCGACTACTTTAATTTTAAACCAAGTGTATTTACAGAATGCACTTTTGAGCGTCGGGCTCAAACCAGATGTCCGATTTGGAATCCGTCAGCTCTCACAAGTCATGTCTACCTCCCAGGTCATATTGGAATGATCGGAATGCCGATCGGATCAGTATTACACATTCTGGACCCCCGGACCCGACTGCTTTAATTTTAAACCAAGTGCATTTACAAAATGCACTTTTGAGCGTCGGGCTCAAACCGGATGTTCGATTTGGATTTCGTGAGCTCTCACAAGTCCCGTCTACCTTCCAGGTCGTGTTGCAATAATCGGAATGCCGATCGGATCAGTATTTCACATTCTGGACCCCCGGACCCGACTGCTTTACTTTTAAACCAAGTGCATTTACAAAATGCACTTTTGAGCGTCGGGCTCAAACCGGATGTCCGATTTGGATTCCGTCAGCTCTCACAAGTAACGTCTACCTCCCAGGTCGTGTTGGAATGATCAGAATGCCGATCGGATCAGCATTTCACATTCTGGACCCCCGGACCTGACTGCTTTAATTTTAAACCAAGTGCATTTACAAAATGCACTTTTGAGCGTCGGGCTGAAACCGGATGTCCGATTTGGAATCCGTGAGCTCTCACAAGTCACGTCTACCTCCCAGGTCGTGTTGGAATGATCGGAATGCCTATCGGATCAGTATTTCACATTCTGGACCCCCGGACCCGACTGCTTTAATTTTAAACTAAGTGCATTTACAAAATGAACTTTTGAGCGTCGGGCTCAAACCGGATGTCCGATTTGGAATCCGTCAGCTCTTACAAGTCACGTCTACCTCCCAAGTCATGTTGGAATGATCGGAATGCCGATCGGATCAGTATTTCACATTTTGGACCCCCGGACCTGACTGCTTTAATTTTAAACCGAGTGCATTTACAAAATGCACTTTTGAGCGTCGGGCTCAAACCGGATGTTCGATTTGGAATCCGTCAGCTCTCACAAGTCACGTCTACCTCTCAGGTCGTGTTGGAATGATTGGAATGCCGATCGGATCAGTATTTCACATTCTGGACCCCCGGACCCGACTGCTTTAATTTTAAACCAAGTGCATTTACAAAATGCACTTTCGAGCGTCAGGCTCAAACCGGATGTCCGATTTCGAATCCGTCAGCTCTCACAAGTCACGTCTACCTCCCAAGTCGTGTTGGAATGATCGGAATGCCGATCAGATCAGTATTTCACATTCTGGACCCCCAGACCCGACTGCTTTAATTTTAAACCAAGTGCATTTACAAAATGCACTTTTGAGCGTCGGGCTTAAACCGAATGTCCGATTTGGAATCCGTCAGCTCTCACAAGTCACGTCTACCTTCCATGTCGTATTGGAATGATCGGAATGCCGTTCGGATTAGTATTTCACATTCTGGACCCCCGGACCCGACTGCTTTAATTTTAAACCAAGTGCATTTACAAAATGCACTTTAGAGCGTCAGGCGTAAACCGGATGTCCGATTTGGTATCCGTCAGCTCTCACAAGTCACGTCTACCTCCCAAGTCATGTTGGAATGATCAGAATACCGATCGGATCAGTATTTCACATTCTGGACCCCCGGACCCGACTGCTTTAATTTTAAACCAAGTGCATTTACAAAATGTACTTTTGAGCGTCGGGCTCAAACCGGATGTCCGATTTGGAATCCGTGAGCTCTCACAAGTCACGTCTACCTTCCAGGTCGTGTTGAAACGATCGGAATGCTGAACGGATCAGTATTTCACATTCTGGACCCCCGGACCCTACTGCTTTAATTTTAAACCAAGTGCATTTACAAAATGCACTTTTGAGCGTCGGGCTCAAACCGGATGTCCGATTTAGAATCCGTCAGCTCTCACAAGTCACGTCTACCTCCCAGATCGTGTTGGAATGATTGGAATGCCGATCGGATCAGTATTTCACATTCTGGACCCCCGGACCCGACTGCTTTAATTTTAAACCAAGTGCATTTACAAAATACACTTTTGAGCGTCGGGCTCAAACCGGATGCCCGATTTGGAATCCGTCAGCTCTCACAAGTCACGTCGACCTCCCAGGTCGTGTTGGAATGATCGGAATGCCGATCGGATCAGTATTTCACATTCTGGACCCCCGGACCCGACTACTTTAATTTTAAACCAAGTGCATTTACAAAATGCACTTTTGAGCGTCGGGCTCTAACCGGATGTCTGATTTGAAATCCGTGAGCTCTCACAAGTCACGTCTACCTTCCAGGTCATGTTGGAACGATCGGAATGCCGATCGGATCAGTATTTCACATTCTGGACCCCCGGACCCGACTACTTTAATTTTAAACCAAGTGTATTTACAGAATGCACTTTTGAGCGTCGGGCTTAAACCGAATGTCCGATTTGGAATCCGTCAGCTCTCACAAGTCACGTCTACCTTCCATGTCGTATTGGAATGATCGGAATGCCGTTCGGATCAGTATTTCACATTCTGGACCCCCGGACCCGACTGCTTTAATTTTAAACCAAGTGCATTTACAAAATGCACTTTTGAGCGTCAGGCGTAAACCGGATGTCCGATTTGGAATCCGTCAGCTCTCACAAGTCACGTCTACCTCCCAAGTCATGTTGGAATGATCAGAATACCGATCGGATCAGTATTTCACATTCTGGACCCCCGGACCCGACTGCTTTAATTTTAAACCAAGTGCATTTACAAAATGTACTTTTGAGCGTTGGGCTCAAACCGGATGTCCGATTTGGAATCCGTGAGCTCTCACAAGTCACGTCTACCTTCCAGGTCGTGTTGAAACGATCGGAATGCTGAACGGATCAGTATTTAACATTCTGGACCCCCGGACCCAACTGCTTTAATTTTAAACCAAGTGCATTTACAAAATGCACTTTTGAGCGTCGGGCTCAAACCGGATGTCTGATTTAGAATCCGTCAGCTCTCACAAGTCACGTCTACCTCCCAGATCGTGTTGGAATGATAGGAATGCGATCGGATCAGTATTTCACCTTCTGGACCCCTGGACCCGACTGCTTTAATTTTAAACCAAGTGCATTTACAAAATGCACTTTTGAGCGTCGGGCTCAAACCGGATGTCCGATTTGGAATCCGTGAGCTCTCACAAGTCACGTCTACCTTCCAGGTCGTGTTGGAATGATCAGAATGCTGATCGGGTCAGTATTTCACATTCTGGACCCCTGGACCCTACTGCTTTAATTTTAAACCAAGTGCATTTACAGAATGCACTTTTGAGCGTCGGGCTCAAACCAGATGTCCGATTTGGAATCCGTCAGCTCTCACAAGTCACGTCTACCTCCCAGGTCGTGTTGGAATGATCGGAATGCCGATCGGATCAGTATTTCACATTCTGGACCCCTGGACCCTACTGCTTTAATTTTAAACCAAGTGCATTTAAAGAATGCAGCTTTTGAGCGTCGGGCTCAAACCAGATGTCCGATTTGGAATCCGTCAGCTCTCACAAGTCACGTCTACCTCCCAGGTCGTGTTGGAATGATCGGAATGCCTATCGGATCAGTATTTCACATTTGGACCCCCGGACCTGACTGCTTTAATTTTAAACCAAGTGCATTTACAAAATGCACTTTTGAGCGTCGGGCGCAAACCGGATGTCGATTTGGAATCCGTCAGCTCTCACAAGTCACGTCTACCTCCCAAGTCATGTTGGAATGATTGGAATGCCGATCGGATCAGTATTTCACATTTTGGACCCCCGGACCCTGACTGCTTTAATTTTAAACCAAGTGCATTTACAAAATGCACTTTCGAGCGTCGGGCTCAAACCGGATGTTCGATTTGGAATCCGTCAGCTCTCACAAGTCACGTCTACCTCTCAGGTCGTGTTGGAATGATTGGAATGCCGATTGGATCAGTATTTCTCATTCTGGACCCCCGGACCCGACTGCTTTAATTTTAAACCAAGTGCATTTACAAAATGCACTTTTGAGCGTCGGGCTTAAACCGGATGTCTGATTTGGAATCCGTCAGCTCTCACAAGTCACGTCTACCTTCCAGGTCGTGTTGGAATGATCGGAATGCCGTTCGGATCAGTATTTCACATTCTGGACCCCCAGACCCGACTGCTTTAATTTTAAACCAAGTGCATTTACAAAATGCACTTTTGAGCGTCGGGCGCAAACCGGATGTCCGATTTTGAATCCGTCAGCTCTCACAAGTCACGTCTACCTCCCAAGTCATGTTGGAATGATCAGAATACCGATCGGATCAGTATTTCACATTCTGGACCCCCGGACCCGACTGCTTTAATTTTAAACCAAGTGCATTTACAAAATGCACTTTTGAGCGTCGGGCTCAAACCGGATGTCCGATTTGGAATCCGTGAGCTCTCACAAGTCACGTCTACCTTCCAGGTCGTGTTGAAACGATCGGAATGCTGATCGGATCAGTATTTCACATTCTGGACCCCCGGACCCTACTGCTTTAATTTTAAACCATGTGCATTTACAAAATGCACTTTTGAGCGTCGGGCTCAAACCGGATGTCCGATTTGGAATCCGTCAGCTCTCACAAGTCACGTCTACCTCCCAGATCGTGTTGGAACGATTGGAATGCCGATCGGATCAGTATTTCACATTCTGGACCCCCGGACCCGACTGCTTTAATTTTAAACCAAGTGCATTTACAAAATACACTTTTGAGCGTCGGGCTCAAACCGGATGCCCGATTTGGAATCCGTCAGCTCTCACAAGTCACGTCTACCTCCCAGGTCGTGTTGGAACGATCGGAATGCCGATAGGATTAGAATTTCACATTCTGGACCCCTGATCCCCTACGTTTTTGAATTATTCTAAACTAAGTTAGTTTTGAAAACTAACTTAGTTTTAAATTGAGTTATTTTAGCGTCGGGCTCAAACCGGATGTCCGATTTGGAATCCGTCAGCTCTCACAAGTCACGTCTACCTCCCAGGTCGTGTTGGAACGATCGGAATGCCGATCGGATCAGTATTTCACATTCTGGACCCCCGGACCCGACTACTTTAATTTTAAACCAAGTGCATTTACAAAATGCACTTTTGAGCGTCGGGCTCAAACCGGATTTTCGATTTGGAATCCGTCAGCTCTCACAAGTCACGTCTACCTCCCAGGTCGTGTTGCAATGATCGAAATGCCGATCGGATCATTATTTCACATTCTGGACCCTCGAACCCCTACTTTTTTGAATTATTCTAAACTAAGTTTGTTTTGAAAACTAACTTAGTTTTAAATTGAGTTATTTTAGCGTCGGGCTCAAACCGGATGTCCGATTTGGAATCCGTCAGCTCTGATAGGTCACGTCTACCTCCGAGGTCGTGTTGGAACGATCGGAATGCCGATCGGATCAGTATTTCAAATTCTGGACCCCCAGACCCGACTGCTTTAATTTTAAACCAAGTGCATTTACAAAATACACTTTTGAGCGTCGGGCTCAAACCGGATGTCCGATTTGGAATCCGTGAGCTCTCACAAGTCACGTCTACCTTTCAGGTCGTGTTGGAATGATCGGAATGCCGATCGGATCAGTATTTCACATTCTGGACCCCCGAACCCGACTGCTTTAATTTTAAACCAAGTGCATTTACAAAATGCACTTTTGAGCGTCGGGCGTAAACCGGATGTCCGATTTGGAATCCGTCAGCTCTCACAAGTCACGTCTACCTCCCAAGTCATGTTGGAATGATCAGAATACCGATCGGATCAGTATTTCACATTCTGGACCCCCGGACCCGACTGCTTTAATTTTAAACCAAGTGCATTTACAAAATGCACTTTTGAGCGTCGGGCTCAAACCGGATGTCCGATTTGGAATCCGTGAGCTCTCACAAGTCACGTCTACCTTCCAGGTCGTGTTGAAATGATCGGAATGCTGATCGGATCAGTATTTCACATTCTCGACCCCCGGACCCTACTGCTTTAATTTTAAACAAAGTGCATTTACAAAATGCACTTTTGAGCGTCGGGCTCAAACCGGATGTCCGATTTGGAATCCGTCAGCTCTCACAAGTCACGTCTACCTCCCAGATCGTGTTGGAATGATTGGAATGCCGATCGGATCAGTATTTCACATTCTGGACCCCCGGACCCGACTGCTTTAATTTTAAACCAAGTGCATTTACAAAATACACTTTTGAGCGTCGGGCTCAAACCGGATGCCCGATTTGGAATCCGTCAGCTCTCACAAGTCACGTCTACCTCCCAGGTCGTGTTGGAACGATCGGAATGCCGATAGGATTAGAATTTCACATTCTGGACCCCTGAACCCCTACGTTTTTGAATTATTCTAAACTAAGTTAGTTTTGAAAACTAACTTAGTTTTAAATTTAGTTATTTTAGCGTCGGGCTCAAACCGGATGTCCGATTTGGAATCCGTCAGCTCTCACAAGTCACGTCTACCTCCCAGGTCGTGTTGGAATGATCGGAATGCCGATCGGATCAGTATTTCACATTCTGGACCCCCGGACCCGACTACTTTAATTTTAAACCAAGTGCATTTACAAAGTGCACTTTTGAGCGTCGGGTTCAAACCGGATTTTCGATTTGGAATCCGTCAGCTCTCACAAGTCACGTCTACCTCCCAGGTCGTGTTGGAACGATCGAAATGCCGATCGGATCATTATTTCACATTCTGGACCCTCGAACCCCTACTTTTTTGAATTATTCTAAACTAAGTTTGTTTTGAAAACTAACTTAGTTTTAAATTGAGTTATTTTAGCGTCAGGCTCAAACCGGATGTCCGATTTGGAATCCGTCAGCTCTGATAGGTCACGTCTACCTCCCAGGTCGTGTTGGAACGATCGGAATGCCGATCGGATCAGTATTTCAAATTCTGGACCCCCAGACCCGACTGCTTTAATTTTAAACCAAGTGCATTTACAAAATACACTTTTGAGCGTCGGGCTCAAACCGGATGTCCGATTTGGAATCCGTGAGCTCTCACAAGTCACGTCTACCTTTCAGGTCGTGTTGGAATGATCGGAATGTCGATCGGATCAGTATTTCACATTCTGGACCCCCGGACCCTACTGCTTTAATTTTAAACCAAGTGCATTTACAAAATGCACTTTTGAGCGTCGGGCTCAAACCGGATGTCCGATTTGGAATCCGTTAGCTCTCACAAGTCACGTCTACCTCCCAGGTCGTGTTGGAATGATCGGAATGCCGATCGGATCAGTATTTCACATTCTGGACCCCCGGACCCGACTACTTTAATTTTAAACCAAGTGCATTTACAAAATGCACTTTTGAGCGTCGGGCTCTAACCGGATGTCTGATTTGGAATCCGTGAGCTCTCACAAGTCACGTCTACCTTCCAGGTCATGTTGGAATGATCGGAATGCCGATCGGATCAGTATTTCACATTCTGGACCCCCGGACCCGACTGCTTTAATTTTAAACCAAGTGTATTTACAGAATGCACTTTTGAGCGTCGGGCTCAAACCAGATGTCCGATTTGGAATCCGTCAGCTCTCACAAGTCATGTCTACCTCCCATGTCATATTGGAATGATCGGAATACCGATCGGATCAGTATTACACATTCTGGACCCCCGGACCCGACTGATTTAATTTTAAACCAAGTGCATTTACAAAATGCACTTTTGAGCGTCGGGCTCAAACCGGATGTCCGATTTGGATTTCGTGAGCTCTCACAAGTCACGTCTACCTTCCAGGTCGTGTTGGAATGATCAGAATGCCGATCGGATCAGTATTTCACATTCTGGACCCCCGGACCCGACTGCTTTACTTTTAAACCAAGTGCATTTACAAAATGCACTTTTGAGCGTCGGGCTCAAACCGGATGTCCGATTTAGAATCTGTCAGCTCTCACAAGTCACGTCTACCTCCCAGGTCGTGTTGGAATGATCGGAATGCCGTTCGGATCAGTATTTCACATTCTGGACCCCGGACCCAACTGCTTTAATTTTAAACCAAGTGCATTTGCAAAATGCACTTTTGAGCGTCGGGCGCAAACCGGATGTCCGATTTTGAATCCGTCAGCTCTCACAAGTCACGTCTACCTCCCAAGTCGTCTTGGAATGATCAGAATACCGATCGGATCAGTATTTCACATTCTGGACCCCCGGACCCGACTGCTTTAATTTTAAACCAAGTGCATTTACAAAATGCACTTTTGAGCGTCGGGCTCAAACCGGATGTCCGATTTGGAATCCGTTAGCTCTCACAAGTCACGTCTACCTTCCAGGTCGTGTTGAAATGATCGGAATGCTGATCGGATCAGTATTTCACATTCTGGACCCCCGGACCCTACTGCTTTAATTTTAAACCAAGTGCATTTACAAAATGCACTTTTGAGCGTCGGGCTCAAACCGGATGTCCGATTTGGAATCCGTCAGCTCTCACAAGTCACGTCTACCTCCCAGATCGTGTTGGAACGATTGGAATGCCGATCGGATCAGTATTTCACATTCTGGACCCCCGGACCCGACTGCTTTAATTTTAAACCAAGTGCATTTACAAAATACACTTTTGAGCGTCGGGCTCAAACCGGATGCCCGATTTGGAATCCGTCAGCTCTCACAAGTCACGTCTACCTCCCAGGTCGTGTTGGAACGATCGGAATGCCGATAGGATTAGAATTTCACATTCTGGACGCCTGAACCCCTACGTTTTTGAATTATTCTAAACTAAGTTAGTTTTGAAAACTAACTTAGTTTTAAATTGAGTTATTTTAGCGTCGGGCTCAAACCGGATGTCCGATTTGGAATCCGTCAGCTCTCACAAGTCACGTCTACCTCCCAGGTAGTGTTGGAACGATCGGAATGCCGATCGGATCAGTATTTCACATTCTGGACCCCCGGACCCGACTGCTTTATTTTTAAACCAAGTGCATTTACAAAATGCACTTTTGAGCGTCGGGCTCAAACCGGATTTTCGATTTGGAATCCGTCAGCTCTCACAGGTCACGTCTACCTCCCAGGTCGTGTTGGAACGATCGAAATGCCGATCGGATCATTATTTCACATTCTGGACCCTCGAACCCCTACTTTTTTGAATTTTTCTAAACTAAGTTTGTTTTGAAAACTAACTTAGTTTTAAATTGAGTTATTTTAGCGTCGGGCTCAAACCGGATGTCCGATTTGGAATCCGTCAGCTCTGATAGGTCACGTCTACCTCCCAGGTCGTGTTGGAACGATCGGAATGCCGATCGGATCAGTATTTCAAATTCTGGACCCCCAGACCCGACTGCTTTAATTTTAAACCAAGTGCATTTACAAAATACACTTTTGAGCGTCGGGCTCAACCGGATGTCCGATTTGGAATCCGTGAGCTCTCACAAGTCACGTCTACCTTTCAGGTCGTGTTGGAATGATCGGAATGCCGATCGGATCAGTATTTCACATTCTGGACCCCCGGACCCTACTGCTTTAATTTTAAACCAAGTGCATTTACAAAATGCACTTTTGAGCGTCGGGCTCAAACCGGATGTCCGATTTGGAATCCGTTAGCTCTCACAAGTCACGTCTACCTCCCAGGTCGTGTTGGAATGATCGGAATGCCGATCGGATCAGTATTTCACATTCTGGACCCCCGGACCCGACTACTTTAATTTTAAACCAAGTGCATTTACAAAATGCACTTTTGAGCGTCGGGCTCTAACCGGATGTCTGATTTGGAATCCGTGAGCTCTCACAAGTCACGTCTACCTTCCAGGTCATGTTGGAACGATCGGAATGCCGATCGGATCAGTATTTCACATTCTGGACCCCCGGACCCGACTGCTTTAATTTTAAACCAAGTGTATTTACAGAATGCACTTTTGAGCGTCGGGCTCAAACCAGATGTCCGATTTGGAATCCGTCAGCTCTCACAAGTCATGTCTACCTCCCATGTCATATTGGAATGATCGGAATACCGATCGGATCAGTATTACACATTCTGGACCCCCGGACCCGACTGCTTTAATTTTAAACCAAGTGCATTCACAAAATGCACTTTTGAGCGTCGGGCTCAAACCGGATGTCCGATTTGGATTTCGTGAGCTCTCACAAGTCACGTCTACCTTCCAGGTCGTGTTGGAATGATCAGAATGCCGATCGGATCAGTATTTCACATTCTGGACCCCCGGACCCTGACTGCTCTACTTTTAAACCAAGTGCATTTACAAAATGCACTTTTGAGCGTCGGGCTCAAACCGGATGTCCGATTTGGAATCCGTCAGCTCTCACAAGTCACGTCTACCTCCCAGGTCGTGTTGGAATGATCAGAATGCCGATCGGATCAGTATTTCACATTCTGGACCCCCGGACCCGACTGCTTTAATTTTAAACCAAGTGCATTTACAAAATGCACTTTTGAGCGTCGGGCTCAAACCGGATGTCCGATTTGGAATCCGTGAGCTCTCACAAGTCACGTCTACCTTCCAGGTCGTGTTGGAATGATCGGAATGCTGATCGGATCAGTATTTCACCTTCTGGACCCCTGGACCCTACTGCTTTAATTTTAAACCAAGTGCATTTAAAGAATGCACTTTTGAGCGTCGGGCTCAAACCAGATGTCCGATTTGGAATCCGTCAGCTCTCACAAGTCACGTCTACCTCCCAGGTCGTGTTCGAATGATCGGAATGCCTATCGGATCAGTATTTCACATTCTGGACCCCCGGACCCGACTGCTTTAATTTTAAACCAAGTGCATTTACAAAATGCACTTTTTAGCGTCGGGCTCAAACCGGATGTCCGATTTAGAATCCGCCAGCTCTGACAAGTGACGTCTACCTCCCAGGTCGTGTTGGAATGATCAGAATGCCTATCCGATCAGTATTTCACATTCTGGACCCCCGGACCCGACTGCTTTAATTTTAAACCAAGTGCATTTACAAAATGAACTTTTGAGCGTCGGGCTCAAACCGGATGTCCGATTTGGAATCCGTCAGCTCTCACAAGTCACGTCTACCTCCCAAGTCATGTTGGAATGATCGGAATGCCGATCGGATCAGTATTTCACATTTTGGACCCCCGGACCTGACTGCTTTAATTTTAAACCAAGTGCATTTACAAAATGCACTTTTGAGCGTCGGGCTCAAACCGGATGTTCGATTTAGAATCCGTCAGCTCTCACAAGTCACGTCTACCTTTCAAGTCATGTTGGAACGATCGGAATGCCGATCGGATCAGTATTTCACATTCTGGACCCCCGGACCCGGCTGCTTTAATTTTAAACCAAGTGCATTTACAAAATGCACTTTCGAGCGTCGGGCTCAAACCGGATGTCCGATTTGGAATCCGTCAGCTCTCACAAGTCACGTCTACCTCCCAAGTCGTGTTGGAATGATCGGAATGCCGATCGGATCTGTATTTCACATTCTGGACCCCCGGACCCAACTGCTTTAATTTTAAACCAAGTGCATTTACAAAAGGCACTTTTGAGCGTCGGGCTCAAACCGGATGTCCGATTTAGAATCCGTCAGCTTTGACAAGTCACGTCTACCACCCAGGTCGTGTTGGAACAATCGGAATGCCGATCGGATCAGTATTTCACATTCTGGACACCCGGACCCGACTGTTTTAATTTTAAGCCAAGTGCATTTACAAAATGCACTTTTGAGCGTCGGGCTCAAACTGGATTTTTGATTTGGAATCCGTCAGCTCTCACAAGTCACGTCTCTCCCAGGTCGTGTTGGAACGATCGGAATGCCGATCGGATCAGTATTTCACATTCTGGACCCTCGAACCCCTACTTTTTTTAATTATTCTAAACTAAGTTAGTTTTGAAGACTAACTTAGTTTTAAATTGAGTTATTTTAGCGTCGGGCTCAAACCGAATGTCCGATTTGGAATCCGTCAGCTCTGACAAGTCACGTCTACCTCCCAGGTCGTGTTGGAACTAACGGAATGCCGATCGGATCAGTATTTCACATTCTAGACATCCGGACCCGACTGCTTTAATTTTAAACCAAGTGCATTTAGAAATGCACTTTTGAGCATCGGGCTCAAACCGAATGTCCAATTTTTAATCCGTCAGCTCTCACAAGTCACGTCTACCTCCCAAGTCGTGTTGGAACGATCGAACTACCGATCGGATCAGTATTTCACATTCTGCACCCCCAGACCCGACTGCTTTAATTTTAAACCAAGTGCATTAACAAAATACACTTTTTAGCGTGGGGGTCAAACCGGATGTCCGATTTAGAATCCGTCAGCTCTCACAAGTCACGTCTACCTCCCAGGTCGTGTTGGAACAATCGGAATGCCAATCGGATCAGTATTTCACATTATGGACCCCCGAACCCCAACTTTTTTGTATTATTCTAAACTGTGTTAGTTTTGAAAACTAACTTAGTTTTAAATTGAGTTATTTGAGCGTCGGGCTCAAACCGGATGTCCGATTTCGAATCTGTCAGCTCTGACAAGTCACGTCTACCTCCCAGGTCGTGTTGGAATGATCGGAATGCCGATCGGATCAGTATTTCACATTCTGGAGCTTCGGACCCGACTGCTTTAATTTTAAACCAAGTCTATTTACAAAATGCACTTTTGAGCATCGGGCTCAAACCGGATGTCCGATTTGGAATCCGTCAGCTCTCACAAGTCACGTCCCCCTCCCAGGTCATGTTGGAACGATAGGAATGCCGATCGGATCAGTATTTCACATTCTGGACTCCCGGACCCGACTGCTTTAATTTTAAACCAAGTGCATTTACAAAATATACTTTTGAGCGTCGGGCTCAAACCGGATGTCCGATTTAGAATCCGTCAGCTCTCACAAGTCACGTCTACCTCCCAGGTCGTGTTGGAATGATCGGAATGCCGATCGGATCAGAATTTCACATTCTGGACCCCTGAACCCCTACTTTTTTGAATTATTCTAAACTAAGTTAGTTTTGAAAACTAACTTAGTTTTAAATTGAGTTATTTTAGCGTCGGGCTCAAACCGGATGTCCGATTTGGAATCCGTCAGCTCTCACAAGTCACGTCTACCTGTCAGGTCGTGTTGGAATGATCGGAATACCGATCGGATCAGTATTTCACATTCTGGACCCCCGGACCCGACTGCTTTAATTTTAAACCAAGTGCATTTATAAAATGCACTTTTGAGCGTCGGGCTCAAACCGGATGTCCGATTTGGAATCCGTCAGCTCTCACAAGTCACGTCTACCTCCCAGGTCGTGTTGGAACGATCGGAATGCCGATCGGAGCAGTATTTCACATTCTGGACCCCCGAACCCCTACTTTTTTCAATTATTCTAAACTAAGTTAGTTTTGAAAACTAACTTAGTTTTAAATTGAGTTATTTTAGCGTCGGCTCAAACCGGATGTCCGATTTGGAATCCGTCAGCTCTGACAGGTCACGTCTACCTCCCAGGTAGTGTTGGAACGATCGGAATGCCGATCGGATCAGTATTTCACATTCTGGACCCCATACCCGACTGCTTTAATTTTAAACCAAGTGCATTTACAAAATGCACTTTTGAGCGTCGGGCTCAAACCAGATGTCTGATTTGGAATCCGTGAGCTCTCACAAGTCACGTCTACCTTCCAGGTCGTGTTGGAATGATCGGAATGCCGATCGGATCAGTATTTCACATTCTGGACCCCCGGACCCGACTGCTTTAATTTTAAACCAAGTGCATTTATAGAATGCACTTTTGAGCGTCGGGCTCAAACTGGATGTCCGATTTGGAATCCGTCAGTTCTCACAAGTCACGTCTACCTCCCAGGTCATGTTGGAATGATCAGAATGCCGATCGGATCAGTATTTCACATTCTGGACCCCGGACCCGACTGCTTTAATTTTAAACCAAGTGCATTTACAAAATGCACTTTTGAGCGTCGGGCTCAAACCGGATGTCCGATTTGGAATCCGTGAGCTCTCACAAGTCACGTCTACCTTCCAGGTCGTGTTGGAATGATCGGAATGCTGACCGGATCAGTATTTCACATTCTAGACCCCCGGACCCTACTGCTTTAATTTTAAACCAAGTGCATTTACAAAATGCACTTTTGAGCGTCGGGCTCAAACCGGATGTCCGATTTGGAATCCGTCAGCTCTCACAAGTCACGTCTACCTCCCAGGTCGTGTTGGAACGATCGGAATGCCGATCGGATCAGTATTTCACATTCTGGACCCCCGAACCCGACTGCTTTAATTTTAAACCAAGTGCATTTAGAAAATACACTTTTGAGTCCGATTTGGAATCCGTCAGCTCTCACAACTCACGTCTACCTCCCAGGTCGTGTTGGAACGATCGGAATGACGATCGGATCAGACTTTCACATTCTGGACCCCTGAACCCCTACTTTTTTGAATTATTCTAAACTAAGTTAGTTTTGTAAACTAACTTAGTTTTAAATTGAGTTATTTTAGCGTCGGGCTCAAACCGGATGTCCGATTTGGAATCCGTCAGCTCTCACAAGTCACGTGTACCTCCCAGGTCGTGTTGGAATGATCGGAATGCCGATCGGATCAGTATTTCACATTCTGGACCCCCGGACCCGACTGCTTTAATTTTAAACCAAGTGCATTTACAAAATGCACTTTGAGCGTCGGGCTCAAACCGGATTTCCGATTTGGAATCCGTCAGCTCTCACAAGTCACGTCTACCTCCCAGGTCGTGTTGGAACGATCGGAATGGCGATCGGATCAGTATTTCACATTCTGGAACCCCGAACCCCTACTTTTTTGAATTATTCTAAACTAAGTTAGTTTGAAAACTAACTTAGTTTTAAATTGAGTTATTTTAGCGTCGGGCTCAAACCAGATGTCCGATTTGGAATCCGTCAGCTCTGACAGGTCACGTCTACCTCCCAGGTCGTGTTGGAACGATCAGAATGTCGATCGGATCAGTATTTCACATTCTGGACCCCCGGACCCGACTGCTTTAATTTTAAACCAAGTGCATTTACAAAATACACTTTTGAGCGTCGGGCTCAAACCGGATGTCCGATTTGGAATCCGTGAGCTCTCACAAGTCACATCTACCTTCCAGGTCATGTTGGAATGATCGGAATGCCGATCGGATCAGTATTTCACATTCTGGACCCCCGGACCCGACTGCTTTAATTTTAAACCAAGTGCATTTATAAAATGCACTTTTGAGCGTCGGGCTCAAACCGGATGTCCGATTTGGAATCCGTCAGCTCTCACAAGTCACGTCTACCTTCCAGGTCGTGTTGGAATGATCAGAATGCCGATCGGATCAGTATTTCACATTCTGGACCCCCGGACCCGACTGCTTTAATTTTAAACCAAGTGCATTTACAAAATGCACTTTTGAGCGTCGGGCTCAAACCGGATGTCCGATTTGGAATCCGTCAGCTCTCACAAGTCACGTCTACCTCCCAGGTCGTGTTGGAATGATCAGAATGCCGATCGGATCAGTATTTCACATTCTGGACCCCCGGACCCGACTGCTTTAATTTTAAACCAAGTGCATTTACAAAATGCACTTTTGAGCGTCGGGCTCAAACCGGATGTCCGATTTAGAATCCGTGAGCTCTCACAAGTCACGTCTACCTTCCAGGTCGTGTTGGAACGATCGGAATGCTGATCGGATAAGTATTTCACATTCTGGACCCCCGGACCCTACTGCTTTAATTTTAAACCAAGTGCATTTACAAAATGCACTTTTGAGCGTCGGGCTCAAACTGGATGTTCGATTTGGAATCCGTCAACTCTCACAAGTCAAGTCTACCTCCCAGGTCGTGTTGGAACGATCGGAATGCCGATCGGATCAGTATTTTACATTCTGGACCCCCGGACCCGACTGCTTTAATTTTAAACCAAGTGCATTTACAAAATACACTTTTGAGCGTCGGGCTCAAACCGGATGTCCGATTTGGAATCCGTCAGCTCTCACAAGTGACGTCTACCTCCCAGGTCGTGTTGGAACGATCGGAATGCCGATCGAATCAGAATTTCACATTCTGGACCCCTGAACCCCTACTTTTTTGAATTATTCTAAACTAAGTTAGTTTTGAAAACTAACTTAGCTTTAAATTGAGTTATTTTAGCGTCGGGCTCAAACCGGATGTCCGATTTGGAATCCGTCAGCTCTCACAAGTCACGTCTACCTCCCAGGTCGTGTTGGAACGATCGGAATGCCGATCGGATCAGTATTTCACATTCTGGACCCCCGGACCCGACTGTTTTAATTTTAAGCCAAGTGCATTTACAAAATGCACTTTTGAGCGTCGGGCTCAAACTGGATTTTTGATTTGGAATCCGTCAGCTCTCACAAGTCACGTCTCTCCCAGGTCGTGTTGGAACGATCGGAATGCCGATCGGATCAGTATTTCACATTCTGGACCCTCGAACCCCTACTTTTTTGAATTATTCTAAACTAAGTTAGTTTTCAAAACTAACTTAGTTTTAAATTGAGTTATTTTAGCGTCGAGCTCAAACCGGATGTCCGATTTAGAATCCCTCAGCTCTCACAAGTCACGTCTACCTCCCAGGTCGTGTTGGAACGATCGGAATGCCGATCGGATCAGTATTTCACATTCTGGACCCCCGGACCCGACTGCTTTAATTTTAAACCAAGTGCATTTACAAAAGGCACTTTTGAGCTTCGGGCTCAAACCGGATGTCCGATTTAGAATCCGTCAGCTTTGACAAGTCACGTCTACCTCCCAGGTCGTGTTGGAACAATCGGAATGCCGATCGGATCAGTATTTCACATTCTGGACACCCAGACCCGACTGCTTTAATTTTAGACCAAGTGCATTTACAAAATGCACTTCTGAGCGTCGGGCTCAAACCGGATGTCCGATTTGGAATGCGTCAGCTCTCACAAGTCACGTCTACCTCCCAGGTCGTGTTGGAACGATCTGAATGCCGATCGGATCAGTATTTCACATTCTGGACCCCCGAACCCCTACTTTTTTGAATTATTCTAAACTAAGTTAGTTTTGAAGACTAACTTAGTTTTAAATTGAGTTATTTTAGCGTCGGGCTCAAACCGAATGTCCGATTTGGAATCCGTCAGCTCTGACAAGTCACGTCTACCTCCCAGGTCGTGTTGGAACGATCGGAATGCCGATCGGATTAGTATTTCACATACTAGACATCCGGACCCTGACTGCTTTAATTTTAAACCAAGTGCATTTAGAAATGCACTTTTGAGCATCGGGCTCAAACCGAATGTTCAATTTTTAATCCGTCAGCTCTCACAAGTCACGTCTATCTCCCAAGTCGTGTTGGAACGATCGAACTACCGATCGGATCAGTATTTCACATTCTGCACCCCCAGACCCGACTGCTTTAATTTTAAACCAAGTGCATTAACAAAATACACTTTTTAGCGTGGGGTTCAAACCGGATGTCCGATTTAGAATCCGTCAGCTCTCACAAGTCACGTCTACCTCCCAGGTCGTGTTGGAAGAATCGGAAGGCCAATCGGATCAGTATTTCACATTATGGACCCCCGAACCCCAACTTTTTTGTATTATTCTAAACTGTGTTAGTTTTGAAAACTAACTTAGTTTTAAATTGAGTTATTTGAGCGTCGGGCTCAAACCGGATGTCCGATTTCGAATCCGTCAGCTCTGACAAGTCACGTCTACCTCCCAGGTCGAGTTGGAATGATCGGAATGCCGATCGGATCAGTATTTCACATTCTGGAGCTTCGGACCCGACTGCTTTAATTTTAAACCAAGTCTATTTACAAAATGCACTTTTGAGCATCGGGCTCAAACCGGATGTCCGATTTGGAATCCGTCAGCTCTCACAAGTCACGTCCACCTCCCAGGTCATGTTGGAACGATAGGAATGCCGATCGGATCAGTATTTCACATTCTGGACTCCCGGACCCGACTGCTTTAATTTTAAACCAAGTGCATTTACAAAATATACTTTTGAGCGTCGGGCTCAAACCGGATGTCCGATTTAGAATCCGTCAGCTCTCACAAGTCACGTCTACCTCCCAGGTCGTGTTGGAATGATCGGAATGCCGATCGGATCAGAATTTCACATTCTGGACCCCTGAACCCCTACTTTTTTGAATTATTCTAAACTAAGTTAGTTTTGAAGCCTAACTTAGTTTTAAATTGAGTTATTTGAGCGTCGGGCTCAAACCGGATGTCCGATTTGGAATCCGTCAGCTCTGACAAGTCACGTCTACCTCCCAGGTCGTGTTGGAACGATCGGAATGCCGATCGGATTAGTATTTCACATACTAGACATCCGGACCCGACTGCTTTAATTTTAAACCAAGTGCATTTAGAAATGCACTTTTGAGCATCGGGCTCAAACCGAATGTCCAATTTTTAATCCGTCAGCTCTCACAAGTCACGTCTACCTCCCAAGTCGTGTTGGAACGATCGAACTACCGATCGGATCAGTATTTCACATTCTGCACCCCCAGACCCGACTGCTTTAATTTTAAACCAAGTGCATTAACAAAATACACTTTTTAGCGTGGGGTTCAAACCGGATGTCCGATTTAGAATCCGTCAGCTCTCACAAGTCACGTCTACCTCCCAGGTCGTGTTGGAACAATCGGAATGCCAATCGGATCAGTATTTCACATTATGGACCCCCGAACCCCAACTTTTTTGTATTATTCTAAACTGTGTTAGTTTTGAAAACTAACTTAGTTTTAAATTGAGTTATTTGAGCGTCGGGCTCAAACCGGATGTCCGATTTCGAATCCGTCAGCTCTGACAAGTCACGTCTACCTCCCAGGTCGAGTTGGAATGATCGGAATGCCGATCGGATCAGTATTTCACATTCTGGAGCTTCGGACCCGACTGCTTTAATTTTAAACCAAGTCTATTTACAAAATGCACTTTTGAGCATCGGGCTCAAACCGGATGTCCGATTTGGAATCCGTCAGCTCTCACAAGTCACGTCCACCTCCCAGG
Source organism: Amorphophallus konjac (assembly GCA_022559845.1). Lineage (NCBI taxonomy): Eukaryota > Viridiplantae > Streptophyta > Magnoliopsida > Alismatales > Araceae > Amorphophallus > Amorphophallus konjac. Next base: position 22,552 of record JAHNEJ010001791.1, read on the forward strand.
TCATGTTGGAACGATAGGAATGCCGATCGGATCAGTATTTCACATTCTGGACTCCCGGACCCGACTGCTTTAATTTTAAACCAAGTGCATTTACAAAATATACTTTTGAGCGTCGGGCTCAAACCGGATGTCCGATTTAGAATCCGTCAGCTCTCACAAGTCACGTCAACCTCCCAGGTCGTGTTGGAATGATCGGAATGCCGATCGGATCAGAATTTCACATTCTGGACCCCTGAACCCCTACTTTTTTGAATTATTCTAAACTAAGTTAGTTTTGAAAACTAACTTAGTTTTAAATTGAGTTATTTTAGCGTCGGGCTCAAACCGGATGTCCGATTTGGAATCCGTCAGCTCTCACAAGTCACGTCTACCTGTCAGGTCGTGTTGGAATGATCGGAATGCCGATCGGATCAGTATTTCACATTCTGGACCCCCAGTCCCGACTGCTTTAATTTTAAACCAAGTGCATTTATAAAATGCACTTTTGAGCGTAGGGCTCAAACCGGATGTCCGATTTGGAATCCGTCAGCTCTCACAAGTCACGTCTACCTCCCAGGTCGTGTTGGAACGATCGGAATGCCGATCGGAGCAGTATTTCACATTCTGGACCCCCGAACCCCTACTTTTTTCAATTATTCTAAACTAAGTTAGTTTTGAAAACTAACTTAGTTTTAAATTGAGTTATTTTAGCGTCGGCTCAAATCGGATGTCCGATTTGGAATCCGTCAGCTCTGACAGGTCACGTCTACCTCCCAGGTAGTGTTGGAACGATCGGAATGCCGATCAGATCAGTATTTCACATTCTGGACCCCCGTACCCGACTGCTTTAATTTTAAACCAAGTGCATTTACAAAATGCACTTTTGAGCGTCGGGCTCAAACCAGATGTCTGATTTGGAATCCGTGAGCTCTCACAAGTCACGTCTACCTTCCAGGTCGTGTTGGAATGATCGGAATGCCGATCGGATCAGTATTTCACATTCTGGACCCCCGGACCCGACTGCTTTAATTTTAAACCAAGTGCATTTATAGAATGCACTTTTGAGCGTCGGGCTCAAACCGGATATCCGATTTGGAATCCGTCAGCTCTCACAAGTCACGTCTACCTCCCAGGTCATGTTGGAATGATCAGAATGCTGATCAGATCAGTATTTCACATTCTGGACCCCGCACCCGACTGCTTTAATTTTAAACCAAGTGCATTTACAAAATGCACTTTTGAGCGTCGGGCTCAAACCGGATGTCCGATTTGGAATCCGTGAGCTCTCACAAGTCACGTCTACCTTCCAGGTCGTGTTGGAACGATCGGAATGCTGACCGGATCAGTATTTCACATTCTAGACCCCTGTGGACGCACTTTTTGTTTGACAGTTATTTTATTTCGTTCGTTGGTTTTTTAAGTGCGTGGGCGTGCCAGTCACCGAGTGACAATTTATTCGGGCTCCGAAGAGCCCATGGTGCGCTCGACCTGACTTCGTCAGACGATTGTGTAGTTCGTGTCGGGACCAAAACCCGCCGCGCCATAAAGGTCACGACGTCATTTACATCCCCTCAGAGAGGGGAACACCCTTGATTAATCGTCGAGAAAAAGGGCCTCATGGCCAGAAAATTAATTGCATAAAAATATATAAAGAAACACTGGCGTCCTCACACGAGGGCATGAAGAAAGTATTTGAGCTCATGTCGGTCATGTGTTTGACCGTTTAATGTTCGGACGAATGTCCGGCTTGCGAGTATCGTAATCATCGCGAGGAAAATCGGAGCTTATGTATGCCGGGGCACGGCAAATTTATTGTTTAGAGGGACGAGGAATATTCAATTAAATCCCAGTTAAAGCGGTCAGAAACCAATCAGTTTATCGGCTCGGTGCAAGATCAAGCCGTGACCATACTGCGGTGGGCCCCCCGCGGTCGAAACAAGACTTGCGTGAGCGTCGTTAATCTTTCCGGTGCCAAGAGGCAACGGGGGAGTGTTCCGGGATCAGATGTCAGAACCAAAGACGTGTTCAAAGGGAGCGGGCTATAGGCCGATGATATGGGTCAGGCAATGACCATAATCCGGACGGACCCGAGGTCTAAGCGTGACCCATGAAGGCCTTATTGATATTCCTATACGTAGGGTTCGGGGACGATGAGAGCCACATCGTTCTACTCATTATTGTAATCATTATTCGTTTATTTAGCTATTTATTTTTCTTGTATTGCTCATTGATTCTCCTTTTATTACCGGTGCGTTGTATTCTCTTTTCTTTATTTATTTTATTGTCATTCTTTTATTTTTTGTTATTTATGTATTTATGTATTTTATATTTTTTTATCTTTTTATGAGTTTTATTATTATTATTATTATTATTATTATTATTTGTTGCATTTGGAGCGTGCGTGGGAGGGTCTTCACACGATGTACAAGGCCTTATTTATGCAAGTTTTGATGCGATCAGATTAATGCATGCATGGAGGAGGAGGGGTGCTTTCTTTTTATTTGTTAATTGCACAAGGGAAGCTTGCATTATTTCCTTTTATCCTTTTTATTTTTTTTATTTTATTTTTTAGTATTATTATTTCATTATTATTAATACTTTATTACTATTATTATTATTATTTATTATTATTATTTTATTATTATATTAATCATGGTGAAAATGCGGCATTGTCTCCCTTGCACCCGAGCGCTGAGAGAGGGTGGTGAAGGCAAGCTAAGAGTGTGCCGGGGAAGGGCTAAAAGGGTGTGCCGGGGAAGGGATAAAAGAGTGTGCCGGGGATGGTTTGAAAAAGTGTGCCGGGGAAGGGCTAAAAGAGTGTGCCGGGGAAGGGATAAAATAGTGTGCCGGGGAAGGGCTAAAAGGGTGTGCCGGGGAAGGGATAAAAGAGTGTGCCGGGGAAGGTTTGAAAAAGTGTGCCGGGGAAGGTTGTTAGTTATTAGAGTGCACCGTTAAAGGGCCAATCAGAGCGTAGGGGTTCAATCAGTCTTTAATTATGTGTTTTAAGGCTTTTCTTTTCTTCTTATCTTAATTTTCATGTAGCTTTATACAAACTTCTCCTTTGCTTTGTTCTGTTCAGCCTCTTTGCCGTGAATCGGAAGTTCGGTCTGTCGTGCCGTTGATCGGTTCGGTTCTTATCATAGTACCGACAGTGACTTGCTTAGTTGGAAGGTTTCATCGTTGATTATTCTGCTCGTTTGTTGCTTCCTTTTGCCTTCTTTAATGTGTTATTATTTTCTGACAAAAATTCGGCAGCATCTCCCCTTGACCCGGGGCGTAAGGGAGATACAGGGAACGCGCCCACACGGAGTGGCGGAACCCGACAACTGGAGGTGGGCACCCGAAGGCAGCACCACCTTTACAAAACCTCGGAAAACCCGGGGAAAAATGATGAATGGAAAATCTCCAAGGCTGGACACTGGGCGGGGGTTAACCAAGGTGTGCCGGGGAGGGTAGGATCAAGTGTGCCGCTGAGGCATGGAAGGATAGGTGTACCGCTGAAGGCCAAAACGGGGTGTGCCGGCCAAGGATTAGAAGAGTGTGCTGCTGAAGGCCACCGTAGGGTGTACCGGCCAAAGGCCAAAGGGGGCTAAATGTGTCGACTGGGAGGAGGGTTGTAGATCATTCAAAGAAAAGGGAAAAAGGGTTAAGGGCCAGGGGTAGGCTGCTAGTAGTTGGGTGTTCAAGGGGAGAAAGAGGGTCTAGCTACCTTCAAGTAAAAGGGCACGACAGATAGCCATAGAAGGGAGTGGGGAGTCCGCGGGGTCGAGGATCACACGGGAGAAACCACATCGCTACAGGGACTCTACAACACCGGAGAAGAGAAGAAAACAAACAACATCCCATGCAGTAGTATAGCTCGGGAGAGGTTGGGAAAGACCCAAAAGAAAGGGGCCGTAGACTTTCATTCATAAAGAAAGATGACCGTGATCGGCCATACACGCTAGGGTATACATCAAGGCCGAAGCCAAAGGAGAGGGGAGAAGAAGAAAAGAAAGAACATAGAGAGGAAATAGGAGGGGAGCTGGGGTCAAGCGGAGGCGACGGCTCCCTGCTCTTCCCCACTCCCCCTGCTACACCGACCCTCCCTCTCTCTCTTTCTCTTACTCTCTCTCTTTTCTCTGGCCTCCGGGAAGCCTCCAACGCCGGAGCAGCTTCTTCTTCCTCTTCTCTCTTCTCACCGTGGCGGGCTCTGGTCGTCTCCGTGGGTGTGTCCTCTCCGTCTGTCCCTCCTCTGTGGTCCTCCTTTTCTGCTGCCGGAATGGGAGGGGATTTATACTCCCAGCCACGGGAGCCTTCGAGCACGGCAGTCGGAGGCGGGAAGCAGCTTCATCATGATGGCGTTTGACATTTCCCGTCCTGGGTGGCTAGATGGTAGCCTGCGTGGCCCAACCTCCGGCCGACACCTCGGACAGGCCACTGCGCGCCGAGGATGCTTAGGGCATGGGCAGCACGTCGTTCGGCCGTTGAAAAGGCTTCACGCTGTGCCGCTGGCGGGCTGGCAAAGTGTGTCGCTGAGGAGGGCAAAAGGCGTGTCGCTGAAGCTTGCCCAAGCGTGCCGTTGAAGGGGGCAAATAGCGTGCCGTCGAAGCCCCTGAGGAGCGTGCCGCTGAACGGCATGAGGGGCGTGCCGCTGAACACCCCTGGGGGTGTGCCGCTGGAGCCCAGGATGGGCCTGCCGTGGAAGGCACTTCATAGCGTGCTGTTGAAGGGCATAGAAAGTGTGCCGTGGAAGGCACTTCCATAGTGTGCCGTCGAAGGGCACAAAAAGTGTGCCGTGGAAGGCACTTCATAGTGTGCCGTTGAAGACCCAAGAAGTGTGCCGCTGAAGGCTTGAGATAGTGTGCCGTTGAAGGCTGAAAAAGTGTGTCGGTGAAGCTCTTTTCCACCGTTTAACATAGCATGCTATACGTTTACTGTCGACGGATGGCATTCCCATATCTCGACACTGTGCTAATGGTGAAATTGCCTCAGCCTGTACACGGATGAGCAGTGCAAACTCGCTGGACTGCTAGGATGCTCCAGTTGCTCTGGCTGCCTACCCGATAGCTGTTTTATGAAGAAGTGGTAGCGGTCTCCCATCATTAGCTTCAACAGCTCCGTTTGTCAATACCCTGAAGGATCCAAGCCATGCAGTTACATAGGTAGCTTATCCAAGCAATCCAGACACAACCATTCCCTAGCGTGCCCAGATAATGTGCCACCGAGAAAATGGTAATGCCATCATCCGGTGAATGCATCACAATGACTCGAGGCTTCATCAATGCCACCTTCGCCAATAAACATGTGATGTCATATCTTGTGGCTTGAAGTCATGGAGGGGCTTTGTAAGAGATTTTACAGCATCCCTCGTTAAGCTTGTCACCCAAAGCGGCTATGCCATTTCTACCATCATCGTCATCAGTGTAGATGGCAGTCATATGTTCCCACTGGTGGTAATCAACAATTTCAGCAATGGCAGCCATCTGAAATAGATCACTTTGAGCCGTCCTAACAAAGAAGGGGTATTAAAGTGAATTAAGTGTGGGCTCTGTAGCTGCAGGAGGTTAAATTCATTGGGTTGTTGAGTCTATGGATTCCACACATCTATGGTTGCATTGGCCTCACAATATTTGTATCCTTCTGCATAACAGACGTGAAGCTTCACAAGGTTTCTTATGAACCATTTAGCAATCCAACTTAGACAAAACAAAAAAAAACAAAATTCCTTTACTCCTTTTTGATACTCAGGTTCAAGGACTTTCATTGTAGCAACTGTCCCACCCTTAAGTCTCCCTTTGTAAACAGAACCAAAACCTCATCCGCCAATCTTATTTGCACTTACTAAAATCTTCAATTACACGTTTCAGCTCCTTGGAAGTCTTTACCATGTGGCTTGGAATCCTGACATCAGCATGGATGGACAATTCCTGTGGATGCCTCTGCCTCGGGCTAGTCATTAGCAGCAGGACGCAGGGAGGCAAACTTGGTACGTCAGCGCAAGCGGTGACCAGCAGAGCCCATAGCCCGGATGAATTCAGAGCGCAAAACCCGGGAGGGGAGTCTGCCATCGGTGAGGCGGGAGTGGCGTGTTGGCGGTGAAACGGTGCGGTGAGAGTGGTGGTTATCTGGTGCGGTTTATACCCTCCGGCACAGTGGTGTGCCGGTGGAGGGGGAGGGTGCCGTGGAGGGGCGTTGAAACGGTGCAGTGGGGCTATCCGGCACAGTGGTGTGCCGGGGAGAGGGTCTGTGCTGCGGACTGGAGTGCTCGCGGTGGGAGTGTGCCGCGGAGGGGGGTTGGTCCGACGCGGTGGGGTGTGAGCGAGAGAGTGTGCCGCGGGAGTTCCCGTGGGGTCATCCGGTGCGGTTTTTTGCAGGGTTACCCGGCACAGTAGGTGTGTGTCGTGAGAGGCGGTTGGAGGTGTACCGGGTAAGGGCACAAGCGGGGTGTGCCGGATGGAGGGAGTGTGAAGGTGGAACGGGGGAGTGTGCCGTGGGAGGTCGTCCGATGACCCCCCTGCACCGGGCGAGTAGTGAGAGAGAGAGAAAGAACGAATGTGAGAGAGAGAGAGAGAAAGAGAGAGAAAGAGAGCGGGTCATCCCCCTTCTATTTTATTAATATATATATATTATTTTTTGTTGTTATTATTTCTTTTCTTTTCTTTTTTTTTCTTCTTTTCTTTTTCTTTCTCTCTCTCTCTTTTTTTCTCTCTTTTTTTTTGGTGTCCACAAATGCCCCCCACCCGCGGGTGACGCGAGTGAAGGATGAGCAGAGCGGGGCATGCGGGTGTAGCCATTCTAAGAGATTTATCATGATAAGGGTAGCGGGTCCACATACCGAGATTGAGATCAAGAGACCAGACCACATGAGCCAGAATTGGGCAGCAGGCTATGGGAGCCGAAGTTGAGATTGGGCTGTTAGAGCTGGGAGGTATCAGAAGCGCGGTGGGACGGGGTGTCGGGAGCTGACATGTTTGTTGATCTCTTGGTCTCTTCGCCAGTGTCGATAGGGCGCCGGGGGCTGACATGGCTTGTTGGTCTCTTTGTCTTTTTTCTTTGTTTTCTTCTCTATTTTCTCTTCTTCTCTTCTTCTATATTCCCCTGCACGTAAACATGAGGTGAGGATTTGTTTAGTGTCCACAAATCAGGGAAGCGGGCTGCGAAAGCCAAAATTTGGGGGGCAGGCTGCCAGAGCCGAAATTGGGAAAGCGGGCCATGGAGGCCGAGGTAAGCAGGCTACAAGAGCCAAAGTTGGGAAGCGGGCTGTAAGAGCCGGAATTATGGGGAGCAGGCTACGGAAGCCAAATCAGGGAAGCAGGCTACAAGAGCCGAAATTGGGGCGCAAGATGTGAACGCCCAAATCGGGGAAGCGGACTATAGAAGCCGGAGTTGGGAGACTAACGAGCCGTGTGGGCAGGAGGTAGGCCATGGGGGCCAAGATTGGGCTCTACGAGCCAGAGCTGGGAAAGTAGGCTTCGCTAGCCGAAATTGAGTTTATTGTATGCACATATTTTTATTATTTATTTTTATTATTTTTTTTATATTGTAATTTTTTTACTCAAGCATGCAAGCATTCATTAGCAGACATAACATAAATATAAGTAAGGGAGCTCCCTCTATAGGGGATATGATAGGGACATCGCCCAGAATTCGTAGACACGGTGCGGGCCGCGAGGTACAGCTGAGGGGTGGTGCACCCGTCAAGAGGATATCGCATGTCTTGCACGCATAGCCCTAATTTACGCATTTCACCCGAGGCAATTCTCTGTGGCATAGAGGTGCAAATGTGTGAACAAAGAACCCTAACCATAGGGATATGCAGGTTTTCTTGGTGACACTCGAGGATCACTCTAGCGCCTACACATTAGTTCCAGGCTTTCGACTTTCGGTAGCTTCACACAGCCCCCATTTATTTATTTTGGTAGCGGATTTCACCGTTCGACGCGAGTCTCCTCATGTGTCTCAATGGGGATTCCCAGCTACTAGGATTCATCCTTATTATAATTCTATTACGGATTCCACCGTTTGGCGCGAGTCTCCTCATGTGTCTCAATGGGGATTCCCGGCTACTAGGATTCGTCCTTATTATAATTCGCTTCACCATTTCGCGCGAGTCTCCTCATGTGTCTCAATGGGGATTCCCGGCTACTCGGATTCACGCGTATCTTTTTTTTTCTTTTTCTTACAGTGGGGGTAGGCAGCTTTTTCCTCACGATTACCTTTCACGCGAGTGCAGGAATTCAAGTCTCCGTAGAGTGCTAAGAAAGAATTCGGGCAATCCCTATGGTTAAAAACTATTGAACACATTAAGTGCTAAGTGTAGGAGCGTTGCCTCAGGTTTATTTTGTGAGTTGGGCTTAGCAATTCAGCCATGCCTCTTCCCATTGACGTGTGCATCTGCCATAATTGGGTTCCCTTCGAGCGTATGCCATGACGCGCGTGCATCCGGAATCGGGGCATTATTATTTAGCAAGGAAACACGGTCCTAGAAAATTCTAAGGAGGTGTATTATTCTATATTAAACAACCATGCAAACAGGGCAATCAAGCATTCTCTTCTTCCTTCTTTTTTATTTTGTTGTTTGTTGTTTTTTTGTTATTGTTGTGTTTTTTTGTTGTCGTTCTTTTTTTTCTTTTTCCTTTTTTTTTATGTTTTTTTTTTGCATAAGAAAATATTGTTGTTACATATAAGTGTAGTGGTAATAAAGGTATTAGGGAAGCGGACCGAGAAGGGGCGAAAGGAAATTAGGGAAGTGGGCTGCAAGGGCTGAGGCTGGGAAGCATGCTACAAGAGCCAAAATTGGGAAGCGGGCTGCAAGAGTCGAAATTAGGAAGCGGGCTACAAAGAGCCAAAATTGAGATAGCAGGCTACAAAGCCAAAGTTGAGAGAGTATGCTACAAAAGCCAAAGTTATTGGGAAACAGGCTGCAAGGAGCCGAAGTTGGAAAGTAGGCTGCCAGAGCTAGAAATTCTGGGAAGCAGGCTATGAAAGCCAGAGTCAGGGGAAGTAGCTGCAAAAGTCGGAATTGGGAAGCAGGCGACAAAGGCCGAAATTAGAAAGCGGGCTGCAAGAGCCAAGGTCAGGAAGCGGGCTATGAAGCACCGAGAGATGGGAAGCAGGCTGCAAGAGCCAGAAATTTTGGGAAGCAAGCTACCAAGAGCTGAGGTTTGGGAAGCAGGCTACGAAAGCCAAAGTATGGGAAGCGGGCCGCAAGAGCCGAAGTCAGGGGGTGGGTTGCAAGAGCCGAAATTAAGGAAAGCATGCTACGAGAGCCAGAGGTCGGGGCAGCAGGCTACGGGAGCCAAAATCGGGGAAGCAGGCTACGGGAGCCAAAATCAGGAAGCATGCCACGAAGGCCAAAGGGAAGCGGGCTACGGAGGCCAGAATGTCGGGGAAGCAGGGCTACAAGCCGCAGTTGAGAAGCGGGCTGCAAAGAACCGAAGTTGGGAAGCAGGCTACAAGAGCCAAAATTAGGAAGCGGGCTGTGAAGAGCCGAAGCTGGGGAGCAGGCTATAAAAATCGAAGCTGAGAAGCGGGCTACAAAGAGCCGAAGTTGGGAAGCAGGCTACAAGAGCCAAAACTGGGAAGCAGGCTATAAAAGCCGAAGCTGAGAAGCGGGCTGCAGAGAGCCGAAGTTGGGAAGCAGGCTACAAAGAGCCAAAGTTGGGAAGCAGGCTACAATAGCTAAAATTGGGAAGCAGGCTACAATAGCTAAAATTGGGAAGCAGGCTATAAAGGCTGAAGTCTGAGAAGCAGACTATAAAGCCAAAGATTGGGAAGCGGGTCGTGAAGACCGAAATCTGGAAAGCGGGCTGCGAAAGCCAAAATTTGGGAAGTAGGATACTAGAGTCGAAGTTGAGAAGCGGGCTGCAAAGAGCCGAAACTGGGAAGCAGGCTACACGAGCCAAAATTGGGAAGCGGACTGCGAAAGCCAAAATTGGGAAGCAAGCGACAAAGGCCAAAGTTCGAGAAGCGGGCCATAAGAGCCAAAGATAGGGAAGCGGGTCATGAAGATCAAAATCAGGGAAGCGGGCTGCGAAAGCTGAAATTTGGGAAGCAGACTACCAGAGCCGAAGTTAAGAAGCGGGCTACAAAGAGCCAAAAATAAGGAAAGTGGGCTATCGAAGCCAAGAGATATCAGGAGAGCAGGCCGTGTATGCCAACGGGCCTTGAGAGTAGGCTGTAAAGTTGAAGGATCGTTGAGAGGGGGGATTGATGAACACCGGTGACACCTCCCTTCTTTGTACTTCTGTTCATATTTTCTCTCTTCTTTTGTGCTCTTTTCTTCTCTTCTTCTTGTTCTTCTCTTGCTCTTCCTTTCTTTTCTTTTTTTTTTTTTGCTCTCTTTTCTTCTCTTCATTTTTTTTCTTTTTTTTTTGGCATAAAGCATGGCAAATGATCCCTGCGAATGAGGGATTCTAGCTGGCTATCAGACGGACAGCACTCGCAGCGGGTTGCCATCCCGAACATTTATAGACCCGACAGGCCTTAAGTAAATCATGGTATTTCCATTTCTTCAGCAGGCTGTTAAGCTACCCAAGTGCCCTTATAGGTTCAGCGGGGCCTGTAGATGCCCAAATGACATTACAGCTCAAGGTGCCCCTATGACGGGAGTGAATAAGTGAAGAAGATGCTCAAAGTAAATCCCTGCACATGGTAGCTTGTTCTCTTCATGAAAAGTCATGTGAACATATGGTAGCGGGAGTGCATGGGGCCCGAGGCACCATTTAGTGCTTGTGTTGCTCCGACCGACGCAGAGGGGCCTTGTTAGCCGCCGCCTTAAAGACAGGCATCTGGTGAGGGCACGGTGGTTCCACCTTATACTTGCCCATTTGTAACTCACCCGAATTAATCAGGCCTTCGATGATGTCTTTGAATATGTAGCAGTCCTCAATAGAATGTCCCAACCCTCGATGGTATAGGCAAAACTGAGGGTCATCTTTTCTTTCTGCCTCATTCGGTCGCTTGGGCACTGGGAGCATTACTTTGCCATATTCTTGGGCCCACTCAAAAAGAGCCCGAGTCTTGTCCTTCGGAAAGGAATAGGGTTTCATCATTTTGCCCCTCAGTGAAAAGTGCCGCTCAAAGGGCTTAGGGGAGGGAGGGCCAGCCGCCTCTTTCAATTTCTTCTGTCGTTGCCCAAAGGTCTCAAGGTCAGCAGGATTTGTCTCCATTTGTGCCGGTGACTCATCAGTCGGCCTATGTTCACAATTTTTGACAGTAGTAGACGGGCAATGTTTTGCCAAGAGGTCTTCAACATCCGTCGCAAGATCATCCAGTTGTTCGAAGGATTTAATTTCGACGCCAATCGCCCTCAGTAGGCGGTGCGTCTTCATGTTGTGCTGGCATATTTGGAGAGCATCCTGGTAATTGGGCGAATGTTTGCACCTCGCATTGAGGTCCCTCCATCGCCGAATGTAATCCGAGGCATATTCATCATTCCTCTGCTTGGTCGTATGCAACGTTACCTGGGTGATCTCTTCTTCGGCTAGCTTTAGTTTAGCAGCACGCTCCATTCTCGGCTTACTCATTATTGGCGGAGTCGAAAAGTTGCGGCTCGAGTCAGTCGGTTGTGGATGCGGGGCCATGGATGACACGACATGAGATGTGCTAGCTGCCCCCTGACCTGCTCGGGGAGCCGAGAGATGCGCGGGAGGCGTATGATGAACATGCTGAGAGGGGGTGCCCCCTGTATAATCACGTGTCATTCGGGGATTAGCGCCGCTTTGTGAAACTTCAGGAGGTGACCCGGCCTGTCCGGGTATAGCTAGGTATAGACCTATTTCGCTTAATTTCCTTCTTAACACTTCAGTCTCCTGAAGCTTTTGATATAGCTCTGCTACCATGGCAGGGTCAGGTTGAGGGGAGCTGGAAGTGCTGCCTTCCGTCTGGATTTTGGGCAGGGCCAACAGCGTCTCATCATCATTGTCGGGGGAATCCCATGCTTCAAAAGTTGACATTCTTGCCCCCATGTTCTCACGTGGAGAGGGGATATGGTGGCGCGCCTCTCTGACGGGCAGTGGACAACATGGTTCTTCATTTCTTTCCTTAGCGGCTTGGCTCGTGCCGGGAAGGCTAGACAATGTGTCGCAAGAGAGGGTAACCCCCTTCCCTTTGACCTTCAGCTTCCTCCTTTCATTCTTCTTTGCGGAAGGCCTTGACCCTTCTGGTGGTAGCGGGTGCAAAGACACCATATTGACCGCCCTTTTAAGATCGGGCAACTCGTGAGGAAGTGGAGGGTCAACCTTGTGGCTGCCCATCTGGAGCTCCCCCCTCCGGATCAGCCGTTCAATAGCATCTTTGAATGGATAGCAATCTTCAATAGAGTGGCCGATCATCTGATGATACGGGCAGAAGCGGGGATCGTCTTTTCTGCTAGCATCCGCCGGCCTCTTTGGCACTAGGAGGGTGACTTTGTTGTATTGGGTGGCCCATTCAAATAAGGCCCGGGTTCTCTCCTTAGGAAAAGAATATAGCTTCTTCATTTTAGTCCGCAAGGATGGGCCCTCTTGTGGTTCATTGGGTTCAGCAAGGGGAGGGCTAACAAGCCTTTTGCCTATGTTCTTATGGGGTTCAAACCCCTTGAAATCAATCGTACAAGCCTCCTTCGGCTCTGACTGCTTATCGACAAATCGGTTCCTCTGGCTTGCAGGAGTGGGAATGTAAGGATAGCTGGAGAGGAAGGCCTCAATCTCGGCCACCACATTGTTTAGCCGGTCGAAAGTCTTAATATCACTCCCGATCATCCTCTTGAGGATATCCAGCCTCAAGTTCTGTTTGCATATTTGAACTGCATCCTCTTGGTGTAGCGGGCGTTTGCATCTCATGTTGAGATTTCGCCATCGTTTGATATAGTCCAAGCCAGTCTCATCGTGCCTCTGCTTGGAGGTATAGAGCTCAGCCATGGTTATTTCTCTTTCGGCTATATGGAACCGCTCCCGGAATTGGCGCTGCATATCTGACCAATCATTGATTGCTCCGGCTGGCAAGTTGGAGTACCATTCGAAAGCAAGTCCCGCCAGTGAGGACCCAAAGTACTTTAATAAGTAGGACTCGTCGGTCGCCAAATCACCCATCATGTTGATGTAATAGGCTATGTGCTCCTTTGGCGATCCTTGTCCATTGAATTTATCAAATTTTGGCGGCTTGGTGACGCCGGGAGGTAGCTTTTTAGCAGCATGGTGGATCGGGTACGGCACCTTGTAGGAATCGAATGAGGCATAATCATCACCACCTCGATCTACCAGCTTCTTTTCTATCATTTGCTCTATCATTGTTTCATTTATCCCTGCTGGGTCAGCCGAGCTCGGGCAACATAGAGCTTGTTGGGTCATTGGTGGCATCAGCACCATTGGTTGAGGTGTAGTAGCCGTCCCCTGCAACGGGAGAGTAGGCTATAGAGTCGGGGCCGTGCCCCCAGCATGATCAAGTAACGGCTGAGAAGCCATGGTTGGAAGGGCAGTTGCATGTTCATTAGCACCTCTCCGTGAGGCTTCAAGAGGGAGCTCGACCTGCCTTGAAGCCAGCGCATGTACATTCATGCCGCTTGTAGACACGCCATTCCTGACATCTCCTGAGAAAGTCTCATATTACTATACAACGTCCCGCGACGGCTTACGCGTTTTGAATCACTTGAGTGCTTCCTTTTCTTGAGTCTTCTTCCGCCCTTTTCGGCATCCGGAATCGTCTCGTCACGGCATTCGGACGGCATCAACACCAGTCGAACGCATCAGGAGGTTCCGGAACCAAGAAGGATATCTGCCGGGCGGCCACCGACGCCCGATCCAAGGACCCGGGTGGGTCTTAATGGGGGCGTCCAGGCCCCTGGACGCCCCCATGATTTTAATTTGTTTTATTCTTTTCTAAGGGCCCCAACACCAAATATAAAAATATAAAAAATATATATATTTATGGAGGCGTCCAGGACCCTGGACGCCTCCATAAAAACAAAAATAAAAAAATAAGTGTAAAATGCCAGTTGGCATAAAAAAAACAAAAAAAATAAATAAAATTATATATATATTAATGGAGGCGTCCAGGTCCCTGGACGCCTCCATAAAAACAAATAAAAAAAAATAAAAATGCCAGCCTTGGCATAAAAGACAAAAGAAAAATACAAAATAATAACTTTTGGAGGCGTCCAGGCCCCTGGACGCCTCCATCAACTCACTCACGGGCGCCGCCCACCGAACGACGGTTTGTCGTGTGTGAAAAAAGCCAAATTTAGAGACGTCCAGCTGACTGGACGCGCCCATTTCTGAATCACGAGGCGCCGCTCACAAAACCACGCGTTGTGCCAAACCGCGTGCGGCCGTCGTCGGTTTTCGGTGGACCTGTTAGAGGCGTCCGGGACCCTGGACGCCCCCATAAAAGTATTCTAAAAAAATCAATAAAAATAGAATAAAATATTATTTCGGCCCTGATGGAGGTGTCCAGGGTCCTGGACGCCTCCACCTTCCGGAGCTCTATAAATAGAGGCCCACCCCCTCAGTTCTAGGGGAGCTAAGCAGTGATCCGATAGGCTGCCGGAGCCCAGAGGCTACGGAGTCATTTTTCTAACCCGTGGGGTCTTTTGTAGGTGGAGGTTCTGCCGGCTTCTCGGGTGCCCACGCTCGCGAGAGGAAGGTCGTCTTCATCCATCGCGCTTCCCCGTCGTCCCCACGCTGCCGGAGCTCCGCCGGATTTCATCCTCGGCTCATCCAATAAGCCTTTTCTTCCCCTTTTTCTCCATAGTTCTTTACATTCATCATATTGCATCCTCTATCCCCCTTCACAAGGGCGCCTCTTCTCTTATACTTCTTGCATCCATCATCTCATTTTCCTCCTACTCGAGTCCGAGAGGGGTTTAAAAGATAACACCAACCAGGTGTGTGTCTTGCCATCATTTCGTTATTTTTTACCGCGAGGATTTGAATACTACACCTCCATCTTTCTAATCCACTTGTCATTTATTTGTCGTTGTTTTGCAAGGGTACCCGAGGAAAGCCCTCTCCGTCGGCCGGCCGGAAGGAGAGGAAGAAGCAACCCGCCATGTCCCGCTCTTGAGGTAGGCGCGATCACTTTCTTATTTTGGGGTCTTTCGGCCCCTGGCGATCACATCTTTTCATCGAGGCCGCGGCGAGTCACTTCCCCAATGGCCGTTTAAATTTCTGTTTCCTATATTCTCTTTATATTTTGTTAAATTCTGCTTATATCATCGAGGCCGCGGCGAGTCACTTCCCCAATGGCCGTTTAAATTTTCGTTCCTATATTCTTTCTATATTATATTATATTTTGCTCATATCATCGAGGCCGCAGCGAGTCACTTCCCCAATGGCCGTTTAAATTTCCGTTCTTATATTCTCTCTATAATCTGTTATATTCTGCTCATATCATCGAGGCCGCGGCGAGTCACTTCCCCAATGGCCGTTTAAATCTCTGTTCTTATATTCTCTTTTATATTCTGCTATATTCTGCTCATATTCTCGAGGCCACGGCGAGTCACTTCCCCAATGGCCGTTTCAATTCTTGTTATTTAATTTCTGCACCCTTCCCGTCCCCCCGAGGCCGCGGCGAGTCACTTCCCGCTATGGCCGTTTGAACCCCATATCTTGCTATATTATACTTGTCCCGCTCGCCCCGCCGGAGCAATCTCCCGTGGTGGCCCCTTCTCTCTCTTCTCTCATCTCTGTGTTGCAGCAAACAGCAAAACAAACAAAAAGAAGAGCCCGCGCGCTCTCCGCTTCTTCCTCTTCCCCGCTCTACTCCGAACCGCGTGACGTCGCTCACAGATTGGCGATCACGGTGGGACGTCTACTGCTTCATCTCGGCTACCCTTGTAAGTTCGGCACCACCCGTGCCTCTCCACCTTGGCGCCCACGCGCGCCCCCGTTGTGCTCACGGCAGCACCGTCAGTTCTGATTGGTTCTTTGTTTATTACATGTTTGTTATTTCTGTTGTTTTCCCACTCCATATATCTGTCAGCATTCCATTGCATACATCCATTCCTCTTTTCTATCCTTTTTTTCATTTTTTTTTGAGGATCACCCTTTCCCGGTGAAGGAAGGACTCTCCGTTTGGGAATTCCTCTCAACGGACTAGAATCTCCTACACTGGGACCTCCGTAAGTCCCCGACATCGAAGAATCTCCTCTTCGTTCACTAGGCTGGTTGTACCATTGAAGTTCCCCGGAGTTAGTCATTTCGTTCGTGGTGAGACGAGAGACCCTAGCTGACACGGCGGTGAAACAAAAACAAACTAGGGTCCCCATTTTGTGTGAACTTCGGATCTCGCTAAAAACACAAAAAAAAAATCATCAAAATCAAAACAAAAAAAAAGGGCGTAAAGGCATCCACTTGTTTGATAATCTCTGCTACCTACTTGCTAGTGTATGTTTTTGCGTTCTGGGAGAACTGTGAGCATGTCTCACGAGTCTTCTGAGGAGAACCACCCTAGCCGTGGTTTGACAGCCGACCCGCGAGTCTATGCTATGGACTCGGGTCCTTCTCATGACCCCTCGCATGAGGTGCAGGTTATTGCCGGGGACACGTCCCCGCCACAAGATATCACTTCCTTACTGGGCGTCCTCGCCAACACGGAGCTTACCCCTGAACAGCTCCGGGCCTTCCAGGCCATTCTAAAGGGGAAATCTGTTTCCCCCACGCCCCAGGAGTCAACTCCGGCTATCGCACCTCTCCACGAGTCCGTGCAGGCCATTCCATCTCCTTCATTGGCGCAAGCCATCCAGTCTCCCTCGCTTCAAGGACAAGCGAGCCAACAACCTCCCTCATTCCAATTCCCGTCACAATCTCAAACTCCCGGTGTTCCTCACACACCGTTTCAGCCAGGGCCAACTGTCGGTGGTCCGACAGTTCCCTCTCATTCCGGGTTTCCCCCTCAAGTCTCCGGGAGACAGTTTCTCCCCCAATGGCAAGTGCCACCTTCACCCCCAGAGGAGCTCGCCCAATCGCTCCTTAATAGGTTCAATCGCATGGACGAGCAGTTTCAAAATCTGAGAAGAATGGTGGACGTGAAAGCCACCCCGGAGGTTGCTTTGCCAATCCTCCCCGTCATTCATCTCCCTCCCTCCGAAATGCCCACGTACCGCAGATACAATGGTACCGGCAACCCCTTCATTCACCTCAAGGACTTCATGTATGAGTCCTCCTATTGGCAAAACGATCAGAGGTCCCTGGCATACCTCTTTCGGAGATCATTGGATGGTCCCGCGCTTGAGTGGTTCTATTCTCTGGAGCCCCGCGAGGCCGAGAATTTTGAAATAGTGCAGAGAAGGTTCTTGCAGAAATATAGGGATAGGGTCGGTCCCTCACTCTCCATTACCGACCTAGTGGCCGAAAAGATGAAACCCGACGAGGATTTTGTCCGATATGCTGATAGATGGAGGTCTCTGGCGGAAAGAATAAGGGATACCCTCTCCGAGCCCGAACAAGTGAAAATGATTGTGTCTAATGCAACCCCACAGTTCAGACATGTCCTGGCCATGAATAAACTCACTACAATGGAGGAGCTCTATGAAAGAGCCCGATACATCCAAACTCAGCTAAAGGACTCCCCCATTATGAATATGTTTGAGTCGCCGAAGCCCAAAGTGGTCAGAAAGACAGGCCCTGGTGTCCCGGGCGGAGCCACAGAAGGGGTCGTGACAAATGAGCAAGTCAGTGCGGTCAACAATGCCAACTATGCAGTCAACCCAAGGCCTCCACAAATGCCCCGACTCCCCCTTCAACCAGGTCCTTTCCCTCTTCGTCCTCCACCCCAAAATAATCCACCCCAGGATAATATGCCTCCATTACGCCAACCCCAGCAACAACAACCACAACCTCAGCAACAACAACCACCGCTTCAGTACAACCAAGTTCCACCTCCAGGGAACTATGGTCCCCAACAGCAACAAAGGAGGCCGCTCGGTCCCAAGAGAGCCTACTATCCACCATTGCCAGAAACTTTAACAGACATTTTTAATGCCCTCATGGCATCAAACCAACTCGCCTTACCCAGAGAAAGGCTCATGTGGCCCCCCAATGTTGATACCTCCAAATACTGTGTTTACCACAGGCAGCCGGGACACACAGTAGATTACTGCTTCCATTTCAAAGATTACATACATGATATGAACGATGAACATCAAATAGATTGGGATGAGATGAGACGATACGTCGCCGCTCTCAAGGCTAGGAGACCTCCTCAAAGGCCACAGCAGCAGTTACAACAGCAACAGCAGCAGCAACCACAACAACAACAACAGCCTCAGCAGGCCCCACAACAACAGCCCGACATGGGCATAATCCAGAATCCACTACCGGAGCACCAACAGCCCAATCATCAGGTTAACCCCATCTCCTCCTTCCCGGAAGTCGGGAGAGAGCAGGTGTGGCACCAGGAAAGTACCTCCATTCTTTATACCTCCAACCCTATCGTCATGCAACCCCCTCACCTTGCCCGGGTAGCACCTCTCTCTCATCAATCCGCATCGGTATCGCCTTCGCCATTTCCACTACCATTACGCCCTCTCATCCGCACCCCAACCTCCTATCAACCGACACTTTCTACTACGCCTTCACACCCTCTCACCTTCCCCCACTCCCCCACTTTACCATCCACCTCTACCACATTTACCCCTACGCCTTCTAAACCCCTTATCATCCGTACACCATACATAACCCCGTCTTTCTCCACCACATCACCACTAATGCCTTCAAAACCACTCATCACCCACCATCCGCCTCAAAACCTTTACCCGTTTCAAACCTTACCTCCACCTCCACCTTCCAAACCCCTTATCCTTCATAATCCGCGTGATATCCCCTCTACCTCCACCATGCCTCCACCTAACAAACCCCTCATCAGAATCCCTGCTCCCGTCATCACCCCTGCTTCATCAACCATTCCTCCACTACTACCCCTCAAACCCCTGTTAAAACCCACTGCTACCCCCCACAGAGGTACAAAAGCCACAGGCAATGGTGCTCCGGAGTGGAAGGATTTTCCACAGGGTTTTCCCCCACAACAGTCAGAATCCCGAGCAATCCAGCCAGAGAAGGATGACGGAGAACAACCAGAAAAAGCTATCCCTGGAACACAGTATGATCTATTGAAACACCTGGACAAGACGCCTGCTCGGATCTCCATCCTGGAGCTTCTTCAAAGATCCACATCCCACCAGGCGGCCTTGATGGAATATCTTCAAAAAGTCATGGTTAATGAAGACCTCCTCGTGGAGAAGATTTCAACCGTCCTGACCCCAACAGACACACAACCGGCCATCATGTTCCACAACTACGAGCTCGCTCCCAAGGAGGCTCGGAAATATGCACTGTGCATTTCAATAAAAATTAATGGGGTATCCATAAACCCGTGTCTTGTGGATACGGGTGCGTCCATAAATGTGATCTCCATGAGCACTCTTCAGTTGTGTGGGATCGACGAGGAACAAATAAGACCTTCCTCGATCACGGTCACGGCCTATGACAATAGCAAAAGGCCGCCGTAGGGGATGATTATTCTGAAGGCAGAACTAGGCACCATGTCAATTCCCACGGAATTCCATGTCCTCGACATGGACCCCACATTCAAGGCTATACTGGGTCGACCTTACATCGAAGCCATGGACGCTGTGCCTTCCACCAACCATCAATGCCTGAAGTTTCCTTACAATGGGAGAATTATTAAAGTAGTCAGTACACCTGTCCTTCACACAGTGGATGCTATCAACACCTCTCTGCCATCTGTTTGGCCGTCTCATCGGCCCATATTGTCACTGCTGGATGTACGTGATCCATCTCGCATTCCACTAGCACCAAAGGAGCCGGTCAGGGCAACCACAACATCATGTCTCCCTCTTCACTCCAAAAAAAAAAAAACAAAAAAAAAAAAAAAAAAAAAAAAAAAAAAAAAAAAAAAAAAAAAAAAAAAAAACCACAAA
>JAHNEJ010001790.1:0-49084 GCA_022559845.1 Amorphophallus konjac
GTGTCGAGGGTTGTGTCGTTCCTCCATCGCTGGTTTGTTTCCTCGATGCCATTGGGCTCGTCCAGGTGATCAGAGGCAGTCATCCCTTGATCTCCTCGGACGGCTGGCGACAAACAGATAAAAATTTCCACAGGACGTTGTGAGAGGGTCTTATTTCATCTACGGACTTCGCCTTCCAATTCCCTTGGCATCCCTCCAGCAGAAATCTTCATGTAATCCCAGAAATCTCTAGAACAGAGTACCGTAATCAAGCCATAAACCCTTTCTGGCCTTGAGCCCTTTCACCTTCCTGGCGCGGCCGTTGCCACGCCGAGAGCTATGCGGCCGAGAGGGCTTCCCCCTCTTCCCTTCAGTATGTCGACAAAACCCTCAATCCTGTTGATTTTCCAAGAAAACCCTTTGCAATACAGCCTTCCCAGCCCGGGGGCCTCCCGGCGCCAGGTTCCCGACGCGGTGACGAGCGCGCCGAGAACCCCTGTGCTGAGAACCCCCCTTGGCCAATAAAAGCCACGCCGAGAACCCCTTGGCCGATAAAAGCCGCACCGAGAGTTTCCCCCCGGCCACTAAAACCCATGCTGAGGTTCCTTCTTTGGCCAATAAAACCCAGGCCAAGATCCACCTTCACACCATCACCCCCAATCCCTTTAATCTCTCCACACATCTGCCCAGAGGATGTTCAGAGACCATCATATACGCCCCGAGGAGATACAGTAATGGGGAGGACCTCCCCTACATTCCTATGTCCCGAATTGGATTCACATGCAACCCCGTGGGTTTGGTGGACCTTGTCTTTACAAGGGTTTCGTCAGTCTCCGAGAAGGGGAATAGTGACCGATGCTAGAGACATGTACAGTCTCTTTGAGCCTTAGTGCTCCCTCATCTTCCGGTTTTCATCCCGGCACTCCATGGATGTCAGCCTATATCATTCCCTGGCAAATGCTAAGTCCAGGGGAGGTGCTGCCAAAATTCTCCCGGGATGATGAAGGACAATATTGAACTGTCCCCGGGACTCTGCACATCAATGGTGAAAGAGGTCCTCTATGCTGGATTGGTCTTCCTCAGTTCCTCTCAACCTCCGGCCTTCTTTTGAAGCACAAACCAAAATCAGTTAAGGCCCGATGAATAGATGCATTTTGATCACCCAGGGCCCATCTTCTTTGACCTGGATCTCCAGGAAATCCTCTGACCCGCCAGCAAACCCCGGAGCAGAGTATCGTCAAACCTTGCCGGCATCATAGCTCCCGGCGCGGCCCGCGCCGGGAACCCCACGCCGAGAGGCCCACGTCCTTGGCCTCCAGCCGAGAGCCTTGCTTTTAGCATGCCGGGAACCCTTGGCCGTTTGGCCCTTGCGCCAAAAACCCCCCCTTGGCTTCCCTTTGCGCCGAGAACCATCTCTTGGGCGCGCCGAGAACCCCATCTCCTGGGCGCGCTGGGAACCCCCCTTCCTGCGTCGGGAACCTATGCACGGTTGAACTGCACCGATAACCTACTCAAATTGTATTACTGAGTCTTCAATCCAAATTTTGTTCCGGGGGCTCCGCCCCCGGAAACCCCCGCAAGGGGCGCTGCCCCCTTCACCCCCGCGACCTGACCGGGCAGGTCGATCCCCGCGACCTGACCGCGCAGGTCGATCCATGTGCGAGGGCGTAACATTGAGTGTTCACTTACATTCCGTCGTCCCGCATCGGATTTATGAGTAACCCCTTTAGCTCGGGAGGGCTATGCCACTGCATGAGTTCCGCCGACTTCCCTAAGGGAAAATCAAACATTGCCCCATGGCATATATATATAGGTAGGGAGGTTTGGCCTCTCTCTTTCTCTCGGCTTTCATCCCGGCACTCCGTGGGTGATAGCCTATTTCCCCCTGGGCATAATCCAGATAAAGGGGAAATGCTGTCGAAATACTGATCGATGCTTTAAACCTCCATCATGGCCACGGCTCAGTCTTTGAACCGCTGACTTAACGATATCGTCTCTGAGCTGCTGACTTAACGATATCGTCTGCTTTTACAGTTGATGTTGTTATCTTGCCCGCCTTCCTGGCTCTGGTATGAAGTTCCATTTTTACGCACA
The DNA here is from genome assembly GCA_022559845.1 of Amorphophallus konjac. Taxonomy (NCBI): domain Eukaryota; kingdom Viridiplantae; phylum Streptophyta; class Magnoliopsida; order Alismatales; family Araceae; genus Amorphophallus; species Amorphophallus konjac. The sequence goes on from JAHNEJ010001790.1 coordinate 2,074, forward strand.
TGAATATATTTTTGTCTCTCGAGGCCTCCTATTTTGGCGTTTAATCAAGGGTTGTCCTTCTTTAGAAGGGCATAATTAACGTCATAGCCTTTATGGTATGACGGGCTTCAGGTCCCGACTCGGACTTCACAATCGGCTGACCAAGTCAGATCGAGCGCACAATAAAATTGTCACCCCGGTGACTGGCACGCCTAATAAATCAAAAATCCCAAATAAAAATATAAATAAATAATATAACGAAATAGAATAAAATCCGCGTCCACAATGCCCTGCATGCCCGGTGGGACTGAGTCTCCCTTCATCTCTACGCCAAAAATAGGAGGCCCAGCGGGCCCCCCTCAAATTTCTGATTCTGTGCGCTTTCTTTATTTGCAGGAAGCTACAATGACGGCTGGAATCATGTTAGTGTGCTTTGACCAGCAATCGGTCGATGCACATGTTCAAGAAAGCTACTTGGCGATACCTCTGTCGTTCGGATCGATGCCGCCTGCTGTCGGGATGCCTAACTGCCTGGGCCTCAGCTTCACTGACCTGCTCGAGATCGACAACCAGGAGCCGAAAACTGTTGTCGAGACTTCGCCGCAAGCTACCGGCCCCAAGATAAGCCAGGTGATGAAGAATGCTCCGGAGGTCGTGTCCTACTTCGTCCATCATGAGGCGAAAAGAAGCGCATCCTCTGCTTCGCCCACCACTTTCGGTGACTTTCCTCCGGTCGTTGGCTGCCCCAACTTCTTGGGTGTTGTGTCCGTGGATATTCTGAGCAAAGAAAATCCGAAGCCTGTAGAGCTGAAGGATGATAAAGCTGCTTCATGTCAAAGCGAGGATAAGAACAGGAAATCCCTACTCAAGAATCCAGTGACCGTGAGCTGTTATGTTCACCATGCTACCAGCCCGATTGAAGTGCATGAGAAGGGGCCCACTGGGGGCAACAAAAAGAACTTCAGAAGAGGAAGAGCCTCTGCCGCTTCCCAATGTCGACTTTCTGCATCTGGGAAGTCCATGATGATTGGGGGCGTCCGGATCTTCTTCAACGGCCGCAATGCCAGAGCTCTGCCAGATCAGGTCATCCCGACCATTCCTACCCATAATGCTTTCCAAGTGCTGGCTAGCCGGAGGGCAAACAATGATGATAGCAAGCAAGAGAAGCCAACCTCAAAATTGCCAAGACGCAAGCAAATGTGGGTTCCCAAGAAGACCAGGAGTGTCATGTCAACCCTACAAAATTATAACAGTTTTGTTGATGCCCCCAAGAGAAGGGATAATAAAGTCATGAATGAGGAAGAAGTCATAGTCACAACTCCTCCACTCACTGCCAGGGTCTGTACAAGACAGGCTGATATTTCCAAGAACTTAAAGAATCTCAACCAAGTTGCCAAGCTGACACGATTAGCATACATGCCACCCGCCCAAGACTGGACGATGCCTCCTGCTATCTCTTCAGAGTACAGTCAAGAGGGGATGGTTAAGAGGGTATGGGAATACTTCCATGGCCTTGGAAGTCCTGTCATAGGCCGACAAAGGTCACTCCATGCTGTCAATGCTGAAGGAGAAGGAAAAAATAAGATATCACCTGTTGGGATAGATAAAGAGAAAAAGCAAGTTGAGTTCAGAAGTTTTGAAAGTCTTTCACAGAGGGAAGAAATGAAAAGAGTTCTAACAAATGAAGGGCCAACTTTCCCTCGCCAGTCCCGAAGGAGAGTTAAAAAGCATGAGAGAAGAATGCAAGTTCTCGCGTGTAATATGACAGGAGTGATGGGCAGGCATGACGCCCTGCTAAATGGGCAAGAAGAACTAGCCAAGGTTACCGAAAGAGAAGACCCTGTAACAGGACAAAGCAAAAATGAAGCTGGGTTACTGCAGACCGCTAAGGGCAAGCAGGCTACTGATGAAAACAACACTACTCTCAGCACCAAAATAATGGCATCTGAAGAAGAAAGGGTGCCCCTGTCCGGATGCGGCTTTGGTGAAACACTTGAGACCATTACCAGCAAAATAGCTATGGACCCGACCATCCTAATAGCCATGCAAAGATATCAGCGGGAGGTAGAACTGCTGAAGAAGCAACTAAAAGAGAAGACTGAACATGATGTGGCACCCAAGCAACCGGTGGCACAAACTGACCTATCACTGGGAGGGTTTAACCCCTCGACTGCTCTTTCACAGACTGTTCTGCAAACTGACGGTCAGAGTTGGGTTGTTCCCCAGGATCATTTCCAGTCGCTCCAGCCACCACAACTGAAGCTTCTTCAAATGCAACGGCAGGTTCCCTTGTCAAAACCTCCGCCGTCTCATGTTGCAACTCCAGCCACACAAGAAATGCAGCCCACCCACCTCTGTCCTGAATCAGCACTGCCAGTCGTGGTGAATAAATCAATGGTGGAAAAGATGGTTGAAGAGAGGCTAGCCAAAAGGGGTAGCGCTAATTACGCCCCCTTCGACATGTATAAAGTGCCATATCCGGCCTACCATGTTACTAAGAGATTGCCGCCTAGCCTCAATAAAATTCCTAAGTTTGACAAATTCAATGGGCAGGGCTCCCCGAGGGAACACATTGCACACTATGTAACAGTCCTGGGTGACTTGGCGACAGATGAGTCATACCTATTGAAGTTCTTTGGGTGTTCTCTAACGGGACATGCTTTTGAATGGTATGATAGCTTGCCGGCCGGATCTGTCAACAACTGGCCGGATATGCAGCGAAAATTCATAGAAAGATTCCATGTCACACAGGCAAGGGTGACCATGGCTGAGCTGTTGGCAACCAAGCAAGAAGATAATGAAGCTACTGCAGACTATATCAAAAGATGGAGGGATCTTAGTATGAGATGCCGGTACTCTCCACATCTAGAAGATGCAATACAGATGTGTAAACAAAATCTGAAGAAAGAAGTCCTGGAAAAGTTAATTGGAACGGAAGTCTGGTCTTTTGACCGATTGATTAATATTGCAACAGAGATTGAAGACTTCTGTGCAAGATATCCATTAGATTCTATCAACTCAAACCATCAGGCTAAACAAATTAATAAGAGGCCGATGTTGAAAGCTGTACACGCTATTAGCGTCGCGGTAAAAAGGCAGAAATGGGTACACCATTCTCCTCTCAATGGGCCTGCTGAATGTCAAGAAATGCCTCCAAACCGGAATAAAGAAAAGAAGTCCTATGCCTTCCCAAGAGACAAGACTCGAACATTGTTCGAGTGGGCTGTCAAACATGACAAGGTCATCCTGCCAAAGCCAAAGAGGCCTGATGATGCCAGGAGAAGAGATCATCCGAATTTCTGCCCTTACCACCAGATCCTCGGACATCCTATTGAAGACTGTCAAATATTCAAGGACATCGTCCAAGGCTTAATAAAAAGGGGTAAGCTACAAATAGGGGAATACAAAGTTGATCCCCCACACCCGCATGAAATGTCTGTGCCAAGGGCGTCAGTCAATATGATATCTATATGTCAACAATTGCTTGAAGAAATGCCAGAGGCTTGTAGCCGGCACACCTATGAAGACAATATTCCTAAGCATGAAAAAGAACAAAGAAATTGGCAAGCCGTGTCAACGGGAAGGAAAATAAGACTGGTACCTCGCTCACCTCCAAAAGCCCAGGTTTACGGAGTTATGGCCCATCTCACTCTACCAACAATCATTAAAAGGCCAATGGACAGCAAGAAGAGACAAACCCCATTGTGGGCACATGAAGAAGTTAGCCCACAGCTACAAGCCATTACAAATGAGCCTGGTAACCATGAGCAGCCAAAGAATCAGCCTATGCTGCTCAAGAAGCCTGCCCCTCAAATAGGCAGCGAGTCTCACCAATTAACAGAAAGAGCTGAAGAAAAGGCGGAAAAGCTGAATGCATCAAATAACCCACTGTGGGGGCAGGGGCCGACTATGAAGGGAAAGAGAAAGAAGAATACAAATACTGAAAGGAGGAATCTTATCTTCTCCTGCAACACATTGTCAGCATCCTCTAGTAAGGCACAACCCGTTGATGAAAAAGATGAAGAAATTTGCTTTGTGTCGAAGGAAGTAGTTCCAGCCAATGCTTCTACTTCTCTTCAGTCTATCAGGTCTGGGAGAATGCCAAAGCAACACTCACCAGCTAATAAGGAGGCTCAGTGCCATACTCTGCCCAGAGGCATAGAACAGAGGGGGTTTGTCCCAAAGAAGCTACCTATGGCCAGCAATGATGGCGAGATGAAATCCATTCTGCACAAATCAGAGGCAGGGGGCAGTAGAACTCCCAGTCCCTTCCTACAAGACCCTACAATAATGGCACTACTCCACCAGAAGCAGCAGGAGATTGAAATGCTACAAGGGCAACTTAATGAAATGAACATAAAGCCACATACGTCACAACTACCGAGGCATCAATGCGAGGCATCCCAAGACAGTTCTATCTCATCTGAAGCTTCAGCACGGTCAGCAATGCCCCGAACAACACATGATCATTCAGGGGGCATCCTCCCTCAATCATCCCAACACACACTCCCTTGGGCAAGTCAGGGGGCAACTAAAGTGTATCCGACAAAGACATCGACGAGGCCTCATATGCAGCCGACTACCCTACATTCAAGATCAGTGGGTCCAGCCACAAGGGATAAGACCAAAGCAGAGCAAACAATGGATACAAAGATGGCCAAAGAAGAAGTCACTGAGGCCGAGCTGCAAATGACCAAACAAAATGATAATGAGTCCATCGGGGACTACATAAGCAGATGGAGGAGCCTGCGTGAAAGGTGTAGGCACCCACCAAGTTACAGTGAATATGTCCAAATCTGTAAAGAGAATATGAAATTAGAGATTCTACGATGGGTCATTGACTTCGAAGTCACGACATTTGAAAGTCTAAATGACCTCGCAACTGAAGCTGAAGCAGTCATTGCAAGGATTTACCCACCCTCCACGAGCTTGGGTCAAAACTACAAACCAGCCGACATGCAGCCGGCACAAGAAGTTTGCATTCCAAGCTTTGAAGCCTTCGAGCGACAGAAGAAGGAAAAAGCAGAGACTGCTTGTATCACTTCTACCAAGCCAGACACACAAGGGTCCTCGTTAAGGGGTAAAATGATGAAGCCCTATTCATTTACAAAAGATATGACCTCAGCTCTCTTTGAGTGGGCCCTAGAATGCGGTAAAGTGGTGCTTCCAGAGCCAAAGAGATCAAGCTCTCTTTGAGTGGGCCCTAGAATGCCGAAATGGGTACCCACACGTTCCTCTCGACGCGAGGAATCCACCGGCACCAACCACGCTTCAATCCGACGTCGTCTCGCCTGCTTTCCCTAGGAGAGGGGAGGGGGCGATCGAACGAAGAGAGAGAGCAGAGCGTGAGAGAAAGAGATCGACGGGGGAGAGAGAGAGGGTGTGAGGGTGAGGGATTAAAAGAAAATAAAATAAGATTAAAAAATATATAATATAATTATTATATATATTAAAATCTTATTAATTTCTAATAACCCTCAATTAACTCCAAATGAATCCGGAAAAATGCCAGAAAAATTCCTAAAAATACAGGAAAATAGTCAGAAATTCTAGAACAAATACAAGATCCAAACCACTAAGGATCCACTAAGGCACGGGCCTTACAGTCCCTCCCTCCTAAAAGAAATTTTGCCCTCGAAATTTACAACAACGGAAAAAGGGGGAAACTGAGAAAAGACTTATACCTCACTGGAATAAGAAAGGAAAAAGCTGACGTATCTCATCTTCACGTTCCCAAGTGGACTCATTACCAGAGTGACGCTGTCAAGCAACTCTTACCAGAGGGATAACCTTATTTCTCAACCGCTGCTCACGACGGTCTTCAATTCTGATAGGAAACTCTGGCGTAGATAAATCAGCAGTCACCTCAGGCCAAACTGAATCATCGAGAACATGAGAAGCATCTGGCACATATTTCCTCAACTAAGAGACGTGGAACACATCATGAATAGCTTGCATAGCCGCTGGTAGTTGCAAACGGTAAGCTACCGGACCCACAGCTTCAACAATAGGAAACGGGCCAACATATCGCGTCCTAAGCTTTCCACGCTTCCCAAACCTAGAAACACCCTTCATCGGAGATACTTTAACAAACACCATATCTCCTGGCTCAAACTGTAGTGGACGTCTGCGCTGATCTGCATAGCTTTTCTGTCGACTCTGGGCTGTCAACAATCTCTGTCTGATCAGACGAACTACATCAGAACACTTCTGTACCATGTCAGGTCCTGTCAACAATCTGTCCCCAACATCAAACCAGTTCAAGGGAGTACGACAAGGATGACCATACATCGCTTCATAAGGAGCCATGCCAATACTGGAGTGAAAACTGTTATTATAAGCAAATTCAACAAGTGGCAAATGTTGACTCCACGAACCCTGCCAGTCAAGGCAACACGATCTCAGCATGTCTTCCAGAGTCTGAATAGTCCTCTCTGACTATCCATCTGACTGTGGGTGATACGCTGAACTGAACGCTAACTCAGTGCCCAAAGCTTTCTGGAAACTACGCCAGAAGCCGGAGGTAAAACATGGATCACGATCTGACACAAGTGAAACAGGAATTCCATGCAGTGGTACGATCTTCTGCACATAAAGCTCGGCCAACCTCTGCACACTCCAAGCAACTTTAATCGGCAACAATCTGGTAGTTTTAGTCAATCTGTCGACAAGCAACCAGATACCATCAAAACCTTGAGAAGTCCGAGGCTAACCCACCACAAAGTCTATAGTAACGTGGTCCCATTTCCACATTGGAATCTCTAAAGGCTGAAGTAATCCACCTATCTTTTGATGTTCGGCTTTAACCTGCTGACAAGTCAAGCACTTATAAACAAATATAGCCACGTCTTTCTTCATACCTGGCCACTAGAACTCCTTTTTCAAATTCTAATACATCTTGGTGACACCTGGGTGAATAGCAAAACGGGAACCATAGGCTTCACTCAGAATCTCATGCATCAATTCATCATCGGCAGGGACATACCATCTGCCCTGGAAGCTGACGACCAGCTCATCATCAAATTCCACATCATATCTTGATATAACACGGACAAATTTCCATTCATGAAGCAACAATTGATTGACTTGTACTTTCCTGCTCAGAGCATCAGCCACAACATTCATTTTACCTGGCTGATAGGAGAGTGTAAAGTCATAATCTTTCATGTATTCCATCCATCACCTCTGCTTGAGGTTAAGATCTTTTTGGGAGAAAATATATTGTAAACTCTGATGATCAGTAAGAATCTAAACTTTCTCACCATACAGATAATGTCTCCAGATCTTCAAGGCAAAAATAACTGCAGCTAGCTCCAGATCATGCGTGGGATAATTTTGCTCATGCCGTTTCAATTGCCGAGATGCATATGCAATAACCTTACCATGTTGCATCAGCACTGCACCCAAACCCACTCGAGAAGCATCTGTGCAAACAAGAAATCCACCCGAGTCAGAAGGCAAAGTCAACACTGGAGAAGAAGTCAAGAGCCTTTTCAATTCAACAAAGCTCTCCTCACACTGATCCGACCAGACAAAAGGTACATCTTTACGAGTCAGTCTAGTCATAGGTGCTGCAATCTTCGCAAAATCCTGGATAAACCTGCGATAATACCCAGCCAAACCTAAAAACCTTCTAATCTCAGTGATCATTCTCGGTCTCTGCCAATTCAAAATAGCTTCAATCTTTGCAGGGTCCACTGCCACTCCGTCACCAGAAATCACGTGGCCAAGAAAATGAATTTCCCGAAGCCAGAATTCACACTTACTGAATATCTCAAAGAGCTCGTGATCTCTCAGAGTCTGCAGAACGATCCTCAAATGCTGCACATGATCTTCATCAGAGGCAGAATAGATCAGAATATCATCAACGAAGATCACCACGAACTGATCAAGAAATGGACGAAAAATACGCTACATTAGGTCCATGAAAGCTGCTGGGGCATTAGTCAATCCAAACGGCATTACCAGAAATTCAAAGTGACCATATCGAGTGCTGAAAGCTGTCTTCTCCACATCAGATTCCCGGATCCGCAATTGAAAGTAGCCAGACCGGAGGTCAATTCGTGAAAAGACAGTAGCAGACTGTAACTGGTCAAACAAATCATCAATCATGGGAAGCGGATATTTATTCTTGATAGTCACCTGATTCAGCTGCCTGTAATCAATACAAAGTCTCAGGCTTCCATCTTCCTTTTTCACAAACAACATTGGAGCACTCCACGGAGAAAAACTAGGGCGAATATAGCCTTTTTCCATCAATTCAAGTAGCTGTGCTCGCAGTACTTTAAGTTCAGCTGGAGCCATATGGTACGGTGCCTTTGCTAACGGGCCTGTACCAGGAATCAATTCAATCACCATTTCAATCTCTCGCTCTGGAGGCAAGCCTGACAACTCGTTAGGAAACACATCAAGGAACTCACAGACAACAGGAATATCACAGACATCCCGTCGTGGTTTTTCAACAGCAACCACAGAAGCTAAGAATCCCTGGCAACCTGCACTAAGCAACCTATAGGCTCGAATAGCAGAAATAATCATACGAGAAGAACGGGATCAAATACCTTGGAAATAAAAGGCTGATTTTCCTTGGGACTGAAAGTAGACTTTCTTCGATCTGCAGTCAACCACAGCTCCATACTGCTCCAACCAATCCATTCCCAGAATAACATCATAATCTACCAGCTGCAACGCATACAATCTTGCCGGCAACTGGTGATTATCAATCATCACAGGAGACTCTCCCAAACACAAAGGTGTAATCATGAAATCTCCAGAAGGCAATTCAACAAACATCTCACAAGACATCTCTGATGTCGGCTCCTCAATACATGCCAAGAAAGCCTCAGAAATAAAAGAGTGAGAAGCACCAGAATCAAATAAGACGTGAGCTGAAAGACCATAAAGCATAATCGTACCTTCCACCAGATGGGATGCAACAGCTTCAGCTCTAGTCATATGAGAAACTTTGCCTTTCTGCTTCTTCGATCTAGCTGAGGATTGCTGAGAAGACGCCGACGCTTGAGAATAGAACTGTTGTTGAGTTTGAGGTACAGGAGGAGGTCTGAATTGCGGCTGCTGAGGCTGAGAGAACTTAGGAGCTTGCAATTGCTTCGGCCTCAACGGGCAATCCCGAACCACATGACCAGACTGGTCACATCGAAAGCAAACAACAGGCAGAGAACATGGCTGGCCCTTATGATGACCACCGCATCTTCGACACGTCCATGGCTGACTGACAGCAGAACCCTGCCGAGTCTGAGAAGAAGGTGCTATCGGTTGCTGGACAGAATCTGTACCGGACGACGGCTGCTGGAAAAACCTCTTTTTCTTCTTGAACTTCTTAAACTTGGTCTTGGACGGAGAAGAAGCACTGCTAACCTCTAGTTGGACCGAGGGAACACCTGCCACTGGCGGTCGGTAAGCCTGCTGAGACTGCACTGTCGGCTGAACTGACCCTGCCTGAGGATACCCACCTGGTCTCGCCATCTCCAGCTCAAGTGCCACAGCTGTCTGGCACGCACCATCTAGATCGGCAACACGACTTGCAATCAGGGGCATCTTCAACTCTGGCCTCAAACCTCGCAAGAATTGCTGAGTCTTCAACGCTTCATTTGCCAGCACATGGGGCGCATACTGACCCAATTCCAAGAACTTATTCCGATACTGAAGCACAGTCATACTACCTTGAGTCAGCTCCATAAATTGATACATTTTAGCCATCTGCAAGTAGGCAGGAGTATAGGCACGCTCGAAAGCAGCAACGAACTCTGCCCAAGTGATCTGCCGAAGAGGTCTGGAATGAAAAGCAATCTGCCACTCGGCTTTCCACCACGTGATGGCTATACCTTGGAGTTGAAAAGCGGCAAGCATAACCTTCTCATCTTCAGCGCTCTCCATAGACAGGAACACGCGTTCAATAGCATCCAACCATTTCCTCGCAACCTCGGGATCGGGTTGTCCATCGAAAGTAGGCAGATTGAACATAAGAAATTCTTTCAAAGCCCTGCCTCGACTGCCAGGCACTTCAACCTGTGGAGCAACCATCGGCGCTGGAGGAGGAACGACTAGAACGGCAGGAACAGCGGGAACTGCAGGAGGAGGTGCAGAACCACTATCTTCCCGGGGCGCATCTCTAGGAGCACGAGGAACTCGAGGAGGTCTTCCTCGACGAGGTGGCATCTTGCACTGCCGAAAAATAGAAAGTAATAGGAATCACATCAATCACGCAGAAAACAACCCTAAGCCAGCGATAGACAACACGAAGGACTAGTTCTGGACAAGTTACAAATTCCAATTCCTTATACAAATCCTCAACTCCGCTCTGATACCAACTGTGACGACCCAGAGTTCAGGATACCGATATACCGATAACATCGATGCACCGATACCAAGAACTGGGGAAGCCACCCAAGAGGTTGATGAGGCCCCTGAAGGGTTAGTGAAGTTTATCGAGGGGATGCATAACGAATTGTAATTTGGAACGCGCATATTACAATTAAGCAATAAAATTAAGACAAGTGCGGAAGCAATTCAAAAATAACCAGAGTGATATATATATAACTAGTCTAGAAGCACAAGAGTACTAGTCCAAAAAGTACAACTACGCGGGGCATACCCCGACAAAAGTACAACAGAGCCTCACAAAGGTGACCCGTCAACTGCTGGCAACTAAGCACGGTCTCCGAGCAACCTCACAAAACACTGGGAGATGGCGGGCGCGGCTCACCTGAAAGGAGAAGGGTGAGTCACAGTCAGACTCAGTAAGGGTCACGCGGATCCCTACCTCGCACTAAACAAACATGCATGCGAAGATAAAGACAATAGGGGATGCATTTAAATAAAATAACAAGCATTGGCATGAATAACTAATCACAAGAAAAGCTGTAAACTCTATCTAAGAAGGTACAATAGCTAACACATGCCAATAATAATTAAATGCAAGCGACTGAAACTAAATCTACCAAACAGGATAAGCCTTAACTAATCCAAGCAGTAGGGAGTAGGACAACCACTGGAGCAGAAACCAGATGCGTCCATTGACGACTTACACTGCGTCTCAAGCACTCGCAGTCGCTAAAACGACAAGCTGAGCGCATAAACAATACCAAACCAAGTGACCAGTCAGAGTGACACTCGTCAGTGTCAGTCCACAGCCTCTGACCACGTGTGCACACACTGACTCTTGCCTGAGCCAGGTCCTCTAGCTAGTTTTCTCCCTTGGTAGGACGCTACCATTGGCCAGGAGCCCACGGAACTAGCTTACAAACCATGTACGGGAAACACCCCTCCGCTATCCCCAAGCGGGTCGGCACTCAACAGACCTTAGGGCAACAACAGTTGCTCCATTGCAAGGAAAGAAAAGCTACTCTATCGGGATATAGAAACATGCCATTATATAATACAATAGCTAAACATGGCATATTAAATAGCTCGGGAAGCATTAAAGCATAAGCCGTCATTCTTTTTAAACCAACAGGCATGTGACGGTCTACCGCCCACGCGCCACAGGTAAGTAATGGTCGTGGGTAGGCACGCTACATGGGAAGTGACGCGCCTAGACCTGGCCGTTACCACCGCTGCCGAGCCCAATAAATCCAAACAAACGGGTATGTAACGCGCCAGCCTACGCGCGTTACATGGCTCTGACGGCCAGCCGACTGGCCGTCAGATCCACCCGAGGCTAATTTTACAACTAACAGATAAAACTGCATGAAACAGGATGTAACGCGCTAGCCTAGGCGCGTTACAGCCATCTGGCGGTCGGTCGATAGGCCGCCAGAAGAACCGCCTCAACTAGTCAACGATAGTCAACGAGTAAATAACGGTCAAAACCTGGCCGTTACACTCAATGTAACGCCTCTTCATTAGGCCGTTACATTTAAGTAACGCGTCCATCTAGGACCGCCAGACGTGTGACGGTTCCTGGAAGGACCGTCACACCGCCTGGGCCACGGACGGGTTCGGTTTGAAAACCGGTTCCCTCCCGGACGATAGAAATCATCAGGTAACGGCGAGAAAACTTGTTTCCTATCAAACCATACATCCCATACAACAATTTAACATCTAAAACTAGCACATGCATCGCCTATAATCAATCAAACACGATGAACAAGGCTAAAACCCCAAAAATAGAAAAATGAACATCATGCATGCTTCGGGGTTCTAATCAAACGATCTAGCTACAGGAAATGATCCTAGCGGGTTCAAGAGTCCATCCCCCTACCTCTTGCAAGCCGAAACGGCCGATAACGCCGCATGCACCGAGGTAGGTCCACGGAGCCTTTACACTCCGTCCCGCTCCCACGACACCGGACCGTGCCGAAATGGGTACCCACGCGTTCCTCTTGACGCGAGGAATCCACCGGCACCAACCACGCTTCAATCCGACATCGTCTCGCTTGCTTTCCCTAGGAGAGGGGAGGGGGCGAACGAACGAAGAGAGAGAGAGAGCGTGAGAGAAAGAGATCGACGGGGGAGAGAGAGAGGGTGTGAGGGTGGGATTAAAAGAAAATAAAATAAGATTAAAATATATATAATATAATTATTATATATATTAAAATCTTATTAATTTCTAATAACCCTCAATTAACTCCAAATAAATCCGAAAAAATGCGAGGAAAATTCCTAAAAATACAAGAAAATAGTCAGAAATTCCAGAACAAATACAAGATCCAAACCACTAAGGATCCACTAAGGCACGGGCCTTACAGGAGCAATGGCTCTCCCCCCCCCCCATCTCTGTTTACATGTCGTAGACACACAGGCCACCCATCCCTCTCACTTACTCTCTTCTGTCTCTCTTTTGTCTCTGTTCTCTTCATTCTTCCTTGCTTTTTTTTGTGTCCCTCCTCTTCGTTTGTGTGTCTAGACTTCTCTTTTGTAGGGGCACCGCCTGCAACGTGCATTGATAGTGGAGGTCAGTACAAGGATTGATTTCCTCCCGTCGTGTCCCTCTGCAGTGCCTCCTGCGTGCCTCAGCCGAGTGACGACAGTTGGGCAAAGCCAGCTGGTTCAACGTGAGCCCACTATGCGCCAATCTGGCAACTTGCATTGACTACTGGACTTGACGTCGGAGTCACTGGTCCAACGGCTGCAACGCGTCACTGGATGAAGAAGGCAATGACTGGCACTGGGTGAAAGGCTTGACAGCCTCACCGGATGAAGGGGCCAACAGGCGCACTATTTCAAGGCCTCAGGGAGACTCACAGTTCGAGGACTTAAGGGCCTCACCGTATCAATGGCCCAGCGGCCTCACCATTCCACGACCTTGTGGGCCTCACCATATCGATGGCCTGGTGTCACCGGTTCAAGGCCTTGAGGGGCTCTCCGGTTCGAGGCCTTAAGGGCCTCACCGTATCAATGGCTCGGCAGCCTCACCGTTTCACGGCCTTGTGGGCCTCACCGTTCCACGGCCTTGTGGGCCTCCCCGTATCGATGGCCTGGCGGGCCTCATCGTTCTTCTCGTTCTTCGGGGCCTTCAAGTCCAGAACCCCTCCGTTTCTGACGCATGATTTAACTCACCCATCCCAACATACGTTGGCAGTGCATACTCCTAAATCACCCCAAAAAATTATAAAGAATAAATTATTATTATTAGTCATAAAACAAATATGAAAATAAAAATTTTTGATAAAAGAATTAGTTTAAACTGGTAATGGGCCTTAATAGAGATACAATAAATAATTGAGTAAAGTGTCATAGGATCGAACCCGACTCTGATACCCGAGACAACGATAAATTTCAATAATTTAGATAAATAAGTAAAGTTATAAGAATTAAGATCTCTCTCTCTCTCTGTATATATAGAGTCCTACTAAATAATTTAGTTAAAACCTATTATAACTTTAACATATATAATTAGTGTGCCTTAATAAAGGATAAGGCTTAACACATGTTAGTTTACAAGACGCCAACCCCAAACTATAAAACATAAACCCTTAAAACATTTATGGAATATATTGATGGGCCTTACGTATTAGTGGGCCTTGATCATAACTAATGGGCTTGAACTATCCAGAAAGGGTTTTACTAAAGATTTAGACATTTAATCCATTACATATAGTTAATGGGCCTTAACCGATAATGGGCTTTGAACCTTTAAAAGAACTAATGGGTTTTTGGAGCTTGAAAAAGGCTACGTCTAACACCAAAAATGGTATATATATGTAGCACCCCCGATAAATACCTTTGCGTAAATTCAAAACTTCTTCTTAAAGAAAGCATACATGAAGGCTTTAGCATATATGAAGGCCTTACATAAAGAACCCAACCTCACAAGGACTATAATGAAAATATACAAGCCAACCCTACTTTATAACATAAAGAATCATGCTGGCTTTGTGTAAAGAGCCAAAATCTTAGGGGGGGCTAGCATATAAAATTACAAATCCTCATCTTATGTATACGTAACCTACTCTTCTTAATTGAATTCTTGGTTTTGTTTAAAAAATTAAATTATAGGAAGACTAGAATACAAATGTGCATTCCAACTTTATGCACACGGGTAAAGAATCTTACTTAGGAGGTCTTGTACAAAGAAATAAACCATGAAAGAGTTATTATATAAATGTACAAAACACCTTTAAACACATGGGCCATGGGGAGTACGTAGTGGATTCCTTCCCACCACCAAAGGAATTGACGCCCCTAACTAGGGCGTCAATTTCAAAATTGAAGACCCCTTGCATGGACGTCATTTACAGAATTGAAGACATGCATGAAGGCGTCAATTTGAATAGGATAAAATATTAATATTTATATATGTATGTCACGTGAGTGGGGCAGAAGTGTCTAACAAATGACGCCCTCTTGAAGGGTGTCATTCTCATTAATAATGCTACCTAAATAAATGACGCCCTCATGCAAGGCATCATTTATTAAATGAACGACCCTTCACAAGGGCGTCATTTAAACACGTGATTCTAGAAGATTGAGACACGAGCAACCCATTCGAGCTGGAAAAAATAATGCCCACTCAGCATGACCCACAAGGCATTAACCAATGCCTTATCATTCCCTATAACTAATCCCATCCGTAGCATTGTCAGAGGCTACTGCTGTGCTGCAGGAGCGTCTTCCTCCCGAGGCTACATCCTGCTGCAGCTCTGAACCTCGTATCACACGTCAAAAGGTAGGTGTTCTCAAATTCTTGCCTAACTAGTAGCTAAATAGGTTAACTGATTTATGCTTAGAGTTCGATTAACTAGTCAACCATGCTATATATCATCTGAATCAAGTAATAATCATATATATATGATATACCTGATACATATTATCATGATCTTTATGAGTTGAACATAGTCTGTTAAGCATGATTTCATGAGTTTTTGAGCATATTAGTTTTTTATTATTATTAACCATATTTTCAAACCTTAATATATAGCCTCTGTTATTAGTGTAATAAGTTCATGTTTAAAAATCCGGAGGGCCCCAGCCCTTTTTGTAAATGACGCCCCTGACCAGGGCGTCAATTTCGAAATAGAAGACTGTTATCACAGTCGTCATTTAAATGAAGACACTCCGAGTGTCGTCATTTTAATTTCTAAAATTTTCGGAAGATAATAGATCCAACACATTCAAAAATTAATAACAATCGAACTAGAGCACTAAAATTTTACATAAACATGTTCCTAGAATCCTGACATTTTTCTCAACATATTCGTATCATTACTTCCTGATTTAGAATATTTTCAGTTTTGTAAATGATGCCCCTGACCAGGGCGTCAATTACCAAATTGAAGACTATGCAAACAGTCGTCAATTAATTGAAGACATGCATCGTGTCGTGAATTCGATTTCTGGAATTTTGAGTAATTGATAATTCAACACATTCAAAAAACCATAACTATCAAACTAAAGCACGAACTTTTTTCATGAACATGTTTCTGGAATCCTGACATTTTTCTCAACATATTCGTATCATTAATTCCTGATTCAGAACATTTTCACACAGATGAATAGTACATGAATAGTACACGAATAGTGAAACAGTTTTGTAAATGACGTCCCTGACCAGGGCGTCAATTACCAAATTGAAGACTGTGCAAACAGTCGTCAATTAATTGAAGACATGCATCATGTCGTCAATTCGATTTCTAAAATTTTGAGTAATTGATAATTCAACACATTCAAAAATCCATAACTACCAAACTAAAGTACGAAATTTTTAGATGAACATGTTTCTGGAATCCTGACATTTTCTCAACATATTCGTATCATTACTTCCTGCGTCAGAACATTTTCACACGGATGAATAGTACATGAATAGTGAAATAGTTTTGTAAATGATGCCCCTGACCAGGGCGTCAATTACCAAATTGAAGACTGTGCAAACAGTCGTCAATTAATTGAAGACATGACCAATGTCGTCAATTCATTTTCTTAAAATTTTTAGAAACCAGTAAATCAAAACATTCAAAAACCTATAACTAATAAACCAGACCATGAAAATTTTGACTGAACATATTTATGTGATTCTGAGATTTTTCTATACCTGTCCATGTCCTCGATTCTTGATTTACTGAAAGAATTAAAAATGAATAGTGTTTAAATAATAAACTGTGACTCATAATGCCGAGCCACCATGTTCAGACAATTATTACTTTTTTAACCTAATCACGAAACTCTTGCATGAACATGGTTCTGGAACCCTCATATTTTTCTCTATTTAACCATGTACTAAATTCCTGATTTACTGAAAGTATTAAAAACGAATAGTGTTTTAAGTCACAGAATATACCTTCCCGACGTAAATCACCCTAATTTATTGAATAGTAAAACCCAACAATTTTGCATGATCATGATTCTGAACTCCCCAGAATGTCCTCTACCTGTCCATATCCTTACTTTCTATTTTTGAGAAATTTTTACGGTATGAATAGTGTATAAAAGTCACTATTTCAATGAATAGTATCACTTTTTAAAATAAAAGAATTTTTTTGATATAGACACGTATATAGGTAGAGAAAAATATAAGGAATCTAACGGTATGCTCATGCATTAGATTAGGTATCATGATTCACATTTATTAAATTTTTCACATGGATGATTAATATACTAAACGAGTAATATATATATAAACTTAGAAATGACGACTGTTTAAAAGTCGTCATTCACAAAAATGACGACTTAGTGAAGGGCGTTATTTGGGTGAATAGTGTAAATGAATAGTAAGTGAATAGTAATGAATAGTAATGAATAGTAATCTAAATAGTAATTAAATAGTATTCTTAAATACTAAACTGGCATAATTGTATAATGGCCCTTATGGGATGTTCTAACTTTTGTTTAACCTTACTATAGAGTTATCTAGAGTTTTTGTTTAGGAAAAAGTATATAAATTGATACTTTTTCTCTCATTTCTATCGTGGTTTGTACTGACGCAACCCTAAGTCATTTTCTTGCATATTATGAGTCCTTGAATTCCATTCCATAAAAATCTACATTGTATATCCTACTAAGGCAACCCTTGAAACTCTATATTGGCTATAAAATGAGAGTGGATGTCAAAAGTAATACATGAAATACTGTGCATATAGGGCCCGGTCTGGTCCTAGGAGGAGCACCTGAAGGTACTTGTGGCCATGGGAGTTTATTGACCACGGTGTTTAGCATTGCACCGGAGTACTTGCTTGACTTGAGACACTCAACCCTACTCTCTCTTTACTCACTTGACTTGACTTGCGTGGCCCGGAATGGGCAATACTTGACTTGTGGCCCGAGAAAGGGTGAAATACTTGCTTGATTAAAATAGCCAATTCTACTGATACGTACTTAACTTTACTTGCTTGAATTAAATTTTGCTTGCTCGTACCTGAGATATACTTGTACATGAGTACATACTCGCACTTGAATTCGTAATCGTACATGAATCACTGCTAGACCCGAAGTGGCATTTACATCTATAATTCTTGAAATACTGCTTGTCAAATACTTAAAATCTTGATATACTCTCTGTATACAGGTCTTGATCTCTTATTGTTCATCATGTATAGATATACCTGCATACCCAATTCTTTTATACGTACGTCATGCATAGCCATATTGATAATACATGTAAATTGTTCAACCCGATTCTTTTATACGTACGTCATGCATAGCCATCTTGATCTCTGTAAATTCATTGATATACCTGCATACCTCATTTCATACTACAACTCGCATAGATGCATCTTTAGATCATACATGTAAATAATAGGTTAAATAATCCCATTATCAGTTAGTTTTTGTTCATGACAATAGGTAGAGAATAATGTGCTCCTTAGCGTAATACATTTTGTGCATAGCTTAGTCACACATTCTGCATATAGTTAGAAAATCGAGCATCTGCACATATTTCAAATTTCAGTTCTGGATACATGTTCATAGTTTCACACATGCTCGTAGTTTAATACTTGTTCATAATTCTCACACCTTCCTTTCATGGTAGGTTCATGCTGGGTTCATATATGTTCCTCTTTTCCCCCACTTTTTGATAATGTCAAAGGGGGAGAGAGTTTTGGTGGCCACAATATTTTGTCATCATCAAAAAGGGGGAGACTGTTGGGTTCACTATGCTCCCTCGTTGTCTTTGGTGATGGTTTTGATGATAATAAAATATTGTGTGCAAGTTCTGTGGCAAATGTCCTTTAGTTCTTGCATATCATGAATGTGGTTTTTGCATATTTATCATGGGACATTTGAAGTGTTATGGGTCTTAACATGATTTACATGTGTCTTTGGCCCAATTGAGTTAAATGAGATTCATGTTTGCACTTGGTTACATGATGTTCTTATCTTGCTTAAATGAATAGATTTTCATGCTGCTCATATGATCTTGATTCATGATGATAGAAATCTTGATATAGGGCATACTATTGTTGCATTGGACTGAACTTCATATTTTTGGTCTGAACCTGGTTCATCAATGATGGCTGTTTAATCATCTTGATATTTGGCTTAGTATCATTGCTTGGTTGAATGGGCTGAGGGTGCCTTAATATGCACTGACCTTCACATTGTGCATCGACCTATGTTGAAGATGCACTGACCTTAGTCTTCATATGCTTAGACTTGGGGTTTATATGCATAGAATATCAATGAATTGATCTTAACATTTCTGGACTGAACTGGAACCCTTGAGTATCTTGCTAACACAAGTGCAGGTTCACATTGCCTTCAAACCAATGGATCTTTGGTAAGATTGTACCTCTGAATTTGATTTATAGTTGGCATGAATGGATTGAAGTGTTTCTTCATGTATTGGGTTTGCATGTGACCTCATGCTTGTTCTTCATGTCAGTTTTGAGGTTGTCTTTTGGTCCTTTAGCTTCCCATGATTCCTTATTGATCTCTAGTCTCATTAGTGCCAAGCTGGTTGTTATGAATGAGTTTCATATACATCGAAATGATTGACTCATTGGTTAGTTTCATAGTTGAGGTTTGAGTGGTCTGATAGTGTTTCTAATGCTATATTTTTAAGAGTGTTTGAAGTTCAAGATGTTTAACACACTCATTGGTTTGCTATTCGAATGCAGCTTAATTCATGCCAATTCTTTGTTACAATGCATGGTATTTTGTTTTTAATGCTTTGGTTGAAGAAAAATGGGGTTTCAATTGAGTTTTATTGTGTTTTTATTTCTGTCAGAAAAAGTGTCAACTCATAGAGTCGACACTTAGTTTGTTCTGTTCTGTCTGCGTTGTTTTATTAGACCAGATAGAAAGTGTCGACTCTAAGAAAGTGTCGACTCTTAGAGTCGACACTTTCTGGCCTATGTGCTGTTTTAGTGGCTGGCAGAACCCCTGAAAGAAAGTGTCGACTCTAAGAGCCGACACTTTTGTCCTGGGTGGTTTGTCTTCTCTTCCGGCAGTACACCATGACAGAAGTGTCCACTCTAAGAGTTGACACTTTGTCTGGTTCGTCCGGATCGTGTTTTTCAGATTCATTGCAAAATGCCATTTTCATGGTCCGATTTGCTTGGGCTTTTTACCCCATTACCCTTAGGGCTTCTCTCATCTATTGGGTGTGTTTTGAAGGGTTATTAGGAGGGCCTTGTTGTCTTTTTGTTGCTTCCTTCTTGCTATTATATGTAGGCCGCGATTGGCATTCGATGGCATCTCTTTTGGGCTAATCTTTTCTATTCTTTGTAGGAGAAGAAGAACGTGGAGGAGGTGTTGCGCACTTTGAAGGAGAAGGAAGAAGGGGAGACGGCCATCAACGAGAAAACCTGTCGATCTGATTTCAGTCTGGTGCGCGGTAGCTCAAGATTCCACCTGGGCCTCTCCATCAATTCTAGATGACTTCCTCTCCATGATCGGATATTCCCAGCACACTCATTCGTCCCATCTAGAAGCTTTCATTGCAGATTTGAGGGGGAATCTTTCCTCTCTCATTTCTACTCTTTTATTTGAACATAGATTCATATTGTGGGCGTTTAATGTATATCCGTTCTTTTTATTGAACTTGAGATATTGCCGTGCGTGAGCGGTGCTGCCTCTCCGCGTGTGTGTGGATTTATTGTGGGGAAAGTTTCCCCGAGTTTGGTTGTGTGAAGACGGAGCTGTGACTCCGTGTGGTTTAGTGTCCGGGGTGTGTTCCTCGACTGTGTGTGTGTGAGTGCTACGGTGGCAGCGTCTTGGGTACAGGCCTCGTGTATGCATTGATGCGAAAGCAGCGTGTGTGGTATTGGGGCTCGTCCCTATATTGCTACATTTTGTAGCGTGTAGTGAAGCCTCACCGGGGTTCGGTGAGGGGTGGACGTAGGGAGCCCGTCGTGGTCCCGAACCACCTAAAAATCTTTGTGTCTCGTGTGAATGCCTGTGTGATTGTTCATTTCATCTACCTCCCTTCACAGGTCAAACTAATAGATTTTTACTCACTGCACCACTACACATTGCTACATCTGATGTCTGTCTTAGGCTTAGATTTAATCATTCTTTGCATTAATATTCCATGTGAGATCGGGAAGATCGAGAGAAGATTTTAATCTCACTCTAGTTTAAGATAATTAACATAGTCATTTTTAATTCTGCTGTGTTTAGTTTAGAAAGTTTTTAAAATCTGACATCTCCGCTGGGGGACAATTCAACCCCCCTTCTTGTCCGCCATCTAGTCTGGGCCAACAAGTTTCCTCTTGCCCTTCGGGACATGCACTTAGTGGCGGTAGCGTGGTTGGAATTCTTCTACCGCGAGGTGAAACATGGCTATCCCATTCCAGAGCATGGGCACAGAGGTTAGTTTGACATTCATTATGTACGCTGGTGGTTCAATGGGAAAACACCGGGTCAACCATGGCGTTAGTGGTCAAAACACACAGCTAGAGCCCTCACTGGTTCGGGGACATGCGGCCACTGGATGGGTGAGGAAGGGGCCTCACCGGATCAAGAGGGAACCAGGGCTCACCGGCTCAAGAGGGAGATGGGGGTGTATCAGATCAGGTGGCCAGGGGCTTACCGGATCGAGAGGGAGACGGGCGCACCAGATCAGGTGGCCAGGGGTGTCACCAGATCATGGTGGGCTGGCTAGGGATCACCATATCAGGAGCGATGGGGGGATCACCGGATCAAGAGGGGGACGGGTGCACCGAATCAGGTGTCCAGGGGCATCTCCGGATCATGGGGATAGTGGAGTGTCGCTGGATCAGCTAATAGGAAGAGTGCACCGGATCAGGCATAGATGGTATACTGTATCAGGGGTCTGTAAGGGGGACCGATTCACAAAAAAAAAGGAGATCAGGCTAGAGTTGCATCTGCCAAAGGGGCTTAACACATGCCAAAGAATAGAGGGCTATCCTCACAAGATATGGGAGAATTTGGAGGCGGAGAAGGCTCATACTCCACTGGAAGAAGAGGAGATAGAATGGTGAGGCTAAAGGAGGAGAAGTCAATTCCTCAGGGGGGGTTGATTCAGGGACACCGGCCATTGGGTTGACTGGACCCTAAGTTCAAGCAAGTCATAGCATCTACAGAGGGGGAGAAATGTAAGATGGATGGGACAAGCGGGGTGTCCACCAAGGACACGAAGGGCCCATGGAGGATGGGATAGACTAAGTGAACATAGGTATTCGAGGAAAGAAGTATCGATGCACTGACTTCAGGCCTCACCCATTACATTGAGCAGACCTTCACACCGATGTTCTGCACGGATCAAAAGATGCAAAGGAAAGTGAGGAACAAGCGAAGAAAGAATGTACACATTATAGAAAGGAGATAGCCCTTATTCATTCCGACCCAAAACGAGCTACAACACCCATAACACAAGGGTGATGAAGCAGGAAGTTGGAATAACAATAGGGAAGAAGGGGAAAAAAGAAAAAGAGAAGAGTAAAGCATGGAAGCTCATGGAGAGGGAGGAAGGGGGGAGCAATGGCTCTCTCCCCCCCATCTCCGTTTACATGTCGCAGACACACAGGCCACCCTTCCCTCTCACTTACTCTCTTCTGTCTCTCTTTTGTCTCTCCTCTTCATTCTTCCTTGCTTTTTTTTGTGTCCCTCCTCTTCGTTTGTGTGTCTTGACTT
Source organism: Amorphophallus konjac (assembly GCA_022559845.1). Lineage (NCBI taxonomy): Eukaryota > Viridiplantae > Streptophyta > Magnoliopsida > Alismatales > Araceae > Amorphophallus > Amorphophallus konjac. The sequence continues at coordinate 24,547 of JAHNEJ010001790.1, forward strand.
CTCTTTTGTAGGGGCACCGGCTGCAACGTGCATTGACAGTGGAGGTCAGTACAAGGATTGATTTCCTCCCGTCTTGTCCCTCTGCAGTGCCTCCGGCGTGCCTCAACCGAGTGACGACAGTTGGGCAAACCCGGCAGGTTCAACGTTAGCCCACTATGCGCCAATCTGGCAACTTTCATTGACTACTGGACTTGACGTCGGAGTCCATGGTCCAACGGCCGCAACGCGTCACTGGATGAAGAAGGCAACGCCTGGCACCGGGTGAAAGGCTTGACAGCCTCACCGGATGAAGGGGCCAATGGGCGCACTGTTTCAAGGCCTCAGAGAGGCTCACCGGTTCGAGGCCTTAAGGGCCTCACCGTATCAATGGCCCAGCGGCCTCACCATTCCACGGCCTTGTGGGCCTCACCATATCGATGGCCTGGTGTCACTGGTTCAAGGCCTTGACGGGCTCACCGGTTCGAGGCCTTAAGTGCCTCACCGTATCAATGGCCCGGCGGCCTCACCGTTCCACGGCCTTGTGGGCCTCACCGTTCCACAGCCTTGTGGGCCTCCCCGTATCGATGGCCTTGCTGGCCTCACTGTTCTTCTCGTTCTTCGGGGCCTTCAAGTCCAGAACCCCTCCATTTCTGACGCATGATTTAACTCACCCGTCCCAACATACGTTGGCAGTGCATACTCCTAAAACACCCTAAAAATTTATAAAGAATAAATTATTATTATTAGTCATAAAACAAATATGAAAATAAAAATTTTTGATAAAAGAATTAGTTTAAACTGGTAATGGGCCTTAATAGAGATACAATAAATAATTGAGTAAAGTGTCATAGGATCGAACCTGACTCTGATACCAGAGACAACGATAAATTTCAATAATTTAGATAAATAAGTAAAGTTATAAGAATTAAGATCTCTCTCTCTCTATATATATAGAGTCCTACTAAATAATTTAGTTAAAACCTATTATAACTTTAACATATATAATTAGTGGGCCTTAATAAAGGATAAGGCTTAACACATGTTAGTTTACAAGACTAAAAGCCCAACCCCAAACTATAAAACATAAACCCTTAAAACCTTTATGGAATATATTGATGGGCCTCACGTATTAGTGGGCCTTGATCATAACTAATGGGCTTGAACTATCCAGAAAGGGTTTTACTAAAGATTTAGACATTTAATCCATTACATATAGTTAATGGGCCTTAACCGATAATGGGCTTTGAACCTTCAAAAGAACTAATGGGTTTTTGGACCTTGAAAAAGGCTACGTCTAACACCAAAAATGGTATATATATGTAGCACCCCCGATAAATACCTTTGCGTAAATTCAAAACTTCTTCTTAAAAGAAAGTATACATGACGGCTTTAGCATATATGAAGGCCTTACATGAAGAACCCAACCTCACAAGGACTATAATGAAAATATACAAGCCAACCCTACTTTATAACATAAAGAATCATGAGGGCTTTGTGTAAAGAGCCAAAACCTTAGGGGGGGCTAGCATATAAAATTACAAATCCTCATCTTGGTTTTGTTTAAAGAATTAAATTATAGGAAGACTAGAATACAAATGTGCATTCCAACTTTATGCACATGGGTAAATAATCTTACTTAAGAGGTCTTGTACAAAGAAATAAACCATGAAAGAGTTATTATATAAATGTACAAAACACCTTTAAACACATGGGCCATGGGGAGTACGTAGTGGATTCCTTCCCACCACCAAAGGAATTGACGCCCCTAACTAGGGCGCCAATTTCTAAATTGAAGACCCCTTGCATGGACGTCATTTACAGAATTGAAGACATGCATGAAGGCGTCAATTTGAATAAGATAAAATATTAATATTTATATATGTATGTCACGTGAGTGGGGAAGAAGTGTCTAACAAATGACGCCCTCTTGAAGGGCGTCATTCTAATTAATAATGCCACAATAATGCTACCCAAATAAATGACGCCCTCATGCAAGGCGTCATTTATTAAATGAACGACCCTTCACAAGGGCGTCATTTAAACACATGATTCTAGAAGATTGAGACACGAGCAACTCATTCGAGCTGGCAAAAATAATGCCCACTGAGCATGACCCACAAGGCATTAACCAATGCCTTATCATTCCCTATAACTAATCCCATCCGTAGCACTATCAGAGGCTACTGCTGTGCTGCAGGAGCGTCTTCCTCCCGACGCTACATCCTGCTGCGATCCTGCTACAGCTCTGAACCTCGTATCACACGTCAAAAGGTAGGTGTTCTTAAATTCTTGCCTAACCAGTAGCTAAATAGGTTAACTGATTCATGCTTAGAGTTCGATTAACTTGTCAACCATGCTATATATCATCTGAATCAAGCAATAATCATATATATATTATATACCTAGTACATATTATCATGATCTTTATGAGTTGAACATAGTCTGTTAAGCATGATTTCATAAGTTTCATGAGTTTTTGAGCATATTAGTTTTTTTTATTATTAACCATATTTTCAAACCTTAATATATAGCCTATGTTATTAGTGTAATAAGTTCATGTTTAAAAATCCGGAGGGCCCCAGCCCTTTTTGTAAATGATGCCCCTGACCAGGGCGTCAATTTCGAGATAGAAGACAGTTATCACAGTCGTCATTTAAATGAAGACACTCCCAGTGTCGTCATTTTAATTTTTGAAATTTCTGGAAGATAATAGATCCAACACATTCAAAAATCAATAACCATCGAACTAGAGCACTAAAATTTTACATAAACATGTTCCTGGAATCCTGACATTTTTCTCAACATATTCGTATCATTACTTCCTGATTTAGAACATTTTCATTTTTGTAAATGACGCCCCTGACCAGGGCGTCAATTACCAAATTGAAGACTATGCAAACAGTCGTCAATTAATTGAAGACATGCATCATGTCGTGAATTCGGTTTCTGAAATTTTGAGTAATTGATAATTCAACACATTCAAAAATCCATAACTATCAAACTAAAGTACAAAATTTTTGCATGAACATGTTTCTAGAATCCTGACATTTTTCTCAACATATTCGTATCATTAATTCCTGATGTTGTGACTCCTCTGTGTTGATGGTGTTGACATATTGATTTAATTCATTGGCAACACCTTGTTTTGAGTGATTTGGCAACTATTGATGTTTTGATGTATTCGTGTTATCAGATTGTCTGTGACTATCTATGGTTTGATGAATGTGTGTTATCAAATTGCCTGTGTGTTCTTTGTAGTTCACATGCCTATATTCATGTATCATGGGTCGACCCCTCCCTTGATGGGTCGACTCCCTCAGAACACATGTCTAGGAACTAAAGTCCATACATTACAGTGTCGTGCATAACTATTCATAAGTCCATACACTGCACTGTAGACGCATTAAGGTGATGTCTATACATCGGGGTGAAGTCTGTACATCCAACTGTTCAACTTCGAAGTCTGTACATTGGAAGTTTCACCTATGTTTCCCTTCAAGTCTATACATCGGTAGTTTTACCGTCGTTTCCCTTGAAATCTATACACTGATGGCTTTACCGTCGTTTCACTTGAAGTCTATACACTCGACTACCTTGTCTTGATCAAGTCTGTACAGAGCTTCTGTGCTCAAGTCTGTACAGCCTTTCACTTGGAAAGTCTATACATCGTGAAGTCTTCACATTGGCCTTTGAATGATGTCTGTACATCGTGGATCTCTTCGTTGAAGTCTGTACATCCTTCGCTGAGCCTTCTAAGTCTGTACAGTCACTAAGTCTATACATCCTCTAGGCGCTCACGAAGTCTATACATTGGTTTTCTTTTCAAGTCTGTACAGACTTTGGTTTGTGCAAGTCTATACAACCGACTGTTCAGTTTGTGACCAAGTTTGTACAGCCAAGGCGATTGTTAAGTCTGTACATTGGTTCAAGCTTCCAAGTCTGCACATTGGGCCTTCAAGCCTTTGAAGTCTATACATTGGACTGTGCTTCGCAAAGTCCATACATTGGACTGTGCTCGTAAAGTCTATACATCCATCGGTTCTTTGTTGGCCCAAGTCCATACATTGGTAAAGTCTTCACATCGCCTGATTTCTTCAAAGTCTGTACATCCTTCAAGGGTCCAAGTCTATACATCCTCCCGTTCACATTTTCAAGTCTATACAATTGGCCTTCACTTCAAGGCTGTACATTGCTTTGTCATTCAATGTGCATAGTCTATACATTGAATAGGCTCGTCCATGCATCATGGGTCGACCCCCTTCTTTGATGGGTCGACCCCCTAGATCTCCAAGTCTATACAATGTTGTTGAGTGGAAGTCTGTACAGCCGTTGGGTTGCCAAAGTCCATACTTTGTGAACCTCAAAGCCTGTACAGACCTTGCCTTGTTCAAGTCTGTACATCGTTCATTTATCTTGGCAAGTCTACACATTGGTAGTCTGCACATCATTCGTGAAGATTGAACATTAAGCAAGTGTATACATTGGATGAGTCTGCATCGTGCATCAGTCATGAAGTCTATACATCGTCTGTCTTCATTAGAGTCTCATGAAGTCTGTACATCGTGGCTTTTGTGCTCCAAGTCTATACATCATGGCAAGTCCGAAGTCTACACATTGGAAGTGTATTCATTCATGCATCATGGGTCGACCCCTTGATTAGATGGGTCAACCCCCTTTAGACTTCTAAGTCTATACACTGTGTTCATGCATTGTTCTCATCGAAGTCTACACATTACTGTTCTTCACAGCAAGTCTATACACTGCTCCCTCCTGCGTGTAAACTTCAAGTCTATACACTCCCTGTGTTTTCATGTCTATACATCGCATTTCATTTCACAAGTCTATAAAGAGTTCGATATTTAAACTGATAATCTGGTATTCTGTCTGACAGGGATTCTTTACCTGGACTGATGACCTGGCTCGTGATCCAAGAAGGACGAGGTACCATGATGATGACACGTGGTAGAAGCCCTTCCATGATGCTGCCGTGTGGATGGAATTGCCTAGGTTCTGGCAAATTCTCTGGGCGGGAAATGTGGAAGCCACGCGCCCTCATCCACCTGCTGCTAGTATATAATGAAGCCTTCATCTTCAGATGGAGGCTGATCGATTGAAGAGAAGCAAAGTATATACAGCAGAGAGCCATCGATCCACTGTGAGAAGAAAGAAAACAGAGAAGAAGAGAAAGTGAGAAGAGATGAGTTGAGAGAGTGAGATTGAGAGAGCTTGTTCAAGAGGATTGTACTCAGTCTCTTGGTTCAGATACCAGAGCTGAGCATTTGCTCATTAGAGCTACATTCCCCTTTGGGGTTTTCATTTGCTTTTTGCTTCTGCACTTTTATTTCCGAACTATTACTTCTTCAAGCTGTGAGTCAGCTGTTTTGCAGAGGTGCTTCCTCTGGACGGGTAAGCTGTAAACCCCAGCAGTTGCAGTGGAGGATTCCACTGGACAGGTGAAGCTGTAATCCTCAGCAGGCGAGACTTGTCTCGGACAGCAAGCTGTGTTGCTCAGCGGTTTGTAGGCCAAGCTGTAGTGCCTAGCAGACGCAAGCTGTACTGCGCAGCAGTAAGCCATACTCTGTTGAGTGTGGGGTGGACGTAGGTCTTTGACCGAACCACCTAAAATTCTTGGGTGCATTGTGTTTGTGTGATTGTCTTTGAACTGTGTGCGATGGGTTTCCTTACTTAGCATCATAGCTTATATCGCTCATGTTCATATCTAGTATTCGAGATTGTGATATGCTGTGTGGCTGCATGGGTCGACCCTTTGCTTAGTGCATCTTCTTTTGGTTTACCTGCTATTTGCCTATATTCCGCATTAGAGCTTATACTAGCTTTTAATTAGGCATTAGATCTATTCACCCCCCCTCTAGATCCACAATTAGTGGAGATAGACTGCGTCCATCTAACACAACACTTGATTCAAAACATTTTCACACGGATGAATAGTACATGAATAGTGCATGATTAGTGAAACACTTTTGTAAATGACGCCCCTGACCAGGGCGTCAATTACCAAATTGAAGACTGTGCAAACAGTCGTCAATTAATTGAAGACATGCATCATGTCGTCAATTCGATTTCTGAAATTTTGAGTAATTGATAATTCAACACATTCAAAAATCCATAACTACCAAATTAAAGTACGAAATTTTTGCATGAACATGTTTCTGGAATCCTGACATTTTTCTCAACATATTCGTATCATTACTTCCTGATTCAGAACATTTTCACACGGATGAATAGTACATGAATAGTGAAACAATTTTGTAAATGACGCCCCTGACCAGGGCGTCAATTACCAAATTGAAGACTGTGCAAACAGTCGTCAATTAATTGAAGACATGACCAATGTCGTCAATTCATTTTCTTGAAATTTTTAGAAACCAGTAAATCAGAACATTCAAAAACCTATAACTAATAAACCGGACCATGAAAATTTTGAATGAACATATTTATGTAATTCTGAGATTTTTCTCTACCTGTCCATGTCCTCGATTCTTGATTTACTGAAAGAATTAAAAATGAATAGTATTTAAATAGTAAATTGTGACTCATAATGCTGAGCCACCATGTTCAGACAATTATAACTTTTTTAAGCTAATCACGAAACTCCTGCATGAACATGGTTCTGGAACCCTCATATTTTTCTCTATTTAACCATGTACTAAATTCTTGATTTACTGAAAGTATTAAAAATGAATATTGTTTGAATAGTGTTTTGAGTCACGGAATGTACCTTCCCGGCGTAAATCACCCTAATTTATTGAATAGTAAAACCCAACAATTTTGCATGAGCATGATTCTGAACTCCCGAGAATGTCCTCTACCTGTCCATATCCTTACTTTCTATTTTTGAGAAGTTTTTGTGGTATTAATAGTGTATAAAAGTCACTATTTCAATGAATAGTATCACCTTTTCAAATAAAAGAATTTTTTTGATATAGACATGTATATAGGTAGAGAAAAATATAAGGAATCTAACGGTATGCTCATGCATTATATTAGGTATCATGATTCACATTTATTAAATTTTTCACATGGATGATTAATATACTAAACGATTAATATAGACATAAACTTAGAAATGACGACTATTTAAAAGTCGTCATTCACAAAAATGACGACTTAGTGAAGGCGTTATTTGGGTGAATAGTGTAAATGAATAGTAACTGAATAGTAAAGAATAGTAGCGAATAGTAATGAATAGTAATCTAAATATTAATTGAATAGTATTCTTAAATAGTAAACTGGCATAATTGTATAATGGCCCTTATGGGATGTTCTAACTTTTGTTTAACCTTACTATAGAGTTATCTAGAGTTTTTGTTTAGGAAAAAGTATATAAATTGATACTTTTTCCCTCATTTCTATCGTGGTTTGTACCGACGCAACCCTAAGTCATTTTCTTGCATATTATGAGTCCTTGAATTCCATTCCATAAAAATCTACATTGTATATCCTACTAAGGCAACCCTTGAAACTCTATATTGGCTATAAAATGAGAGTGGATGTCAAAAGTAATCCATGAAATGCTGTGCATATAGGGCCCGGTCTTGTCCTAGGAGGAGCACCTGAAGGTACTTGTGCCCATGAGAGTTTATTGACCACAGTGTTTAGCATTGCACCGGAGTACTTGCATGACTTGAGACACTCCACCCTACTCTCTCTTTACTCACTTGACTTGACTTGCGTGGCCCGGAACGGGCAATACTTGACTTGTGGCCCGAGAAAGGGCGAAATACTTGCTTGATTGAAATAGCCAATTCTACTGATACGTACTTAACTTTACTTGCTTGAATTAAATTTTGCTTGCTCGTACCTGAGATATACTTGTACATGAGTACATACTCGCACTTGAATTCGTAATCATACATGAATCCCTGCTAGACCCGAAGTGGCATTTACATCTATAATTCTTGAAATACTGCTTGTCAAATACTTGAAATCTTGATATACTCTCTGTATACAGCTCTTGATCTCTTATTGTTCATCATGTATAGATATACCTGCATACCCGATTCTTTTATACGTACGTCATGCATAGCCATACTGATAATACATGTAAATTATAATTCACGTAAAGATTACTCGAATTTGAGATGTAATTCCTACTGAGCGATTCGCTCATCCAGTTACTTCTTAACATTTTCAGGTAAATCGGATAGCGACAAGAATGGGTTTGAGGCCGAGTGAAGAGTGCTAGAACGCCAACCATCTATCATTAGCTAGTCGTGTCTTTGAATTTATTTGAGTCTACTTTGTATTCCCAGTTATGTCAGTTAGTGGTATAAACCTTGTGCTAAGTCATGTAGCCAAATGTTTGGCTTTCTAAATTTAGAAATTTTCATGGACTATATTTAATACCTTTGATTAATTAAATAATCTTCACTTGGACTATTGGAATTTATTAGACTTATTAGTAAATTGCGCACTCCGTAATTATGTATGTTAAAATTCTTATCGCTCTAATGACACGATCTATATAGACGCGTCACGCATCCGAGTATCTTCCGCGCTCGAGACGTGACAGTCTTCGTGGTATCAGAGACATGTTTTCAAACCTGGGAAATTGAAATATAGGTAAAAACTTGAGTCCAAGGATAGTTTGTACCTTACCTGGTGAGATGGTTAGAGCTATGGGTTAAGTGCTATAATGACTTTTGACCTAATAAGTAAACCCGATCTTTATTATCCTTAAACTTTTTTGTAAGATTATGGCTGCTGAAAGGGCACAATGGCGCGAGATGCAGCGCACCGTGCAGGGCCTTACACAGGCACTACAGCAAGTGGCCCAAGGCGGAGCAAACCGTGGAGCGGGAGATCTCCACCGAAGTTTCCGTAACATGAACCCACCGAGGTTCACGGGTTCGTCCGACCCCGAGGATGCCGAGAATTGGTTGAAAGAGATGGAACGAATCTTCCGTGTGATGCAATGCGCGGACGAGGAGAAGGTTTTACTAGCCGTATTCCAACTGGAGAGGGACGCTCAATGCTGGTGGGAATCCATAGAAGCAACACTGCCAGAATACCATGTCACATGGGATGAATTCACGGAGCATTTCAACAACAAGTACTTCTCCGACCATATCCAGGAGAAGAAGGCTGCGTAATTCACCGTTCTAAAACAACGGGCCTTGAAAGTGGCCGAGTATGAGGCCCAGTTTTCCAGATTATCTAGGTATGCACCCCACTTGGTGTGTACAGAAAAGATGAAGGCGAGAAGATTCCTCAACGGGCTTCAGCCCCATTATATCACACAACTTGCCCCGATGGACATCCAAGTCTATTCGGAGATAGTTCGACGTGCCCAATTGCTGGAAGACGCCATCGAATTATTCGAGAGAATCCGAGGAAGAGATAAGAAGGAACCCGTCACAAGCCCGGGAAAATTCAAATAATCCTTCAACAAGAAGCGGTTCTTAATGGGAGGGGAGCCCTCCAAGGCAAAGAAATTCTAGAAGAATGACAGGCCATTCTCCACCACCACACCATCAAAGGAAATTTGCAAGTATTATGATAAAGCTGGCCATAAGATCGAGGAATGCTAGAGGAAGTTAGGAGCTTGTCTTCGATGCGGGAGCCAAGAGCATCAGATCCCAGACTGCCCACTAATGAAGGAGCAGGACATCAACGACGAGAAGCGTCCGGTAAAGAAACAAGGTCGTCTGTAAGCTCTCCGATAGACGAAACCCACTGAAGGCGAAATTGTGGAAGGTACTCTCACTATTTGTTCTAAAACCACTCAAGTTCTATTTGATACCAGAGCAACTCATTCATTCATTTCCAACCAATTTGCTGCTTCATTTTCTAAGAAACATGAACTGTTAGATTTGGTAATATCTACACCTCTTAGAAACGAGTCTGATATCACTTACCACTATCCAAATTGTGAAGTGATGATTAAGGGAAGCAATTTGCCTGCTGACCTGATATGCCTAGATATGAAGGTTATGATGTCATACTAGGTGCCGACTAGTTATCCAAACACCAAGCGACGGTAGATTGCCGGCATGGCAAGGTAACCTTCATGGATTTTCAGAACTAGTTTACAATAGCCCTCGGAATAAATAACTTCTTATATCAGCACTCCGAGCTAGTAAACTTATGAATAAGGGATGTATGGCTTTCATAGCTTTCGTGACTGCCACGAAAGCCGAGGAGATTAAACTTGAAGACATCCATGTAATTCGAGAATTTCCCGATGTCTTTCCAGAAGAATTGTCCGGCTTACCCCCGGAAAGGGAAGTGTCGTTTACAATCGACCTTCTCCCCGGTGCTGGTCCTGTTTCCAGGGAATGTCCCCTGCTGAGCTGAAGGAACTAAAGGAGCAGCTAATGGAGTTATTGAACATGGGTTTCATCTGGCCGAGTACTTCCCCATGGGGAGCACCCGTGCTATTCGTCAAAAAGAAGGACGGATCGATGAGATTATGCATAGATTATCGGCAGCTAAATCACCTTACAATGAAGAACAAGTATCCACTGCCAAGGATTGATGAGCTGTTCGATCAACTATCTGGAGCTTTATATTTCTCCAAGATTGATCTTCGTTCTGGTTACCACCAATTGAAGATCAAAGATGAAGACATTCATAAAACTGCATTCCGAAGCAGGTATGGGCATTACGAATTTACTGTTATGCCTTTCAGACTAACAAATGCCCCTGCAGCTTTTATGCAATTAATGAACAACATATTCAGGCCCTATTTAGACCAATTTATTGTCGTCTTTATTGATGATATTCTGATCTATTCAAAGACCGAGGAGGATCATGAAGAACACCTCAAGAAGGCATTGCAGATATTAAGGGAAAATAAGCTATATGCCAAATTCAACAAATGTGAGTTCTAGCTTGAGGAAATATCCTTCTTAGGCCATATTATTTCGAAGAACGGAATTGCTATTGACCCATCAAAGGTCGAAGCCGTGAAGAACTGGGAACGACCCACAAATGCAACTGAGATTCGGAGCTTCTTGGGTCTAGCTGGTTACTACCGGCATTTTATCAAGGACTTCTCCAATATTGCTATTCCTCTGACCAGGTTAACCCGCAAGGAAGTGCTTTATGAGTGGAAGGAAGACTGTGAAAAGAGTTTCCAAACTTTGAAGGATCTCTTAACCACTGCTCCAGTCTTATCATTACCAATGGAAGGAGAAAAATACGAGGTATATACTGATGCTTCTGGTATTAGCCTCGGATGTGTATTGATGCAGAATGGGAGAGTCATTGCATACTCTTCCCGACAATTGAAGAAACATGAAGAGAACTACCCGGTTTATGACTTAGAACTTGCCGCGGTAGTATTTGCTTTAAAGATATGGAGGCACTATCTCTACGGAGAACAATTCACTGTATACTCTGATCATAAAAGCCTCAAGTACTTATTCTCCCAAAAGGAGCTGAACATGCGGCAAAGACGTTGGCTCGAATATCGCAAAGATTTCGACTTCATTATACAATACCATCCTAGTAAGGGTAATTCCATAGCTGATGCCCTTAGTCGAAAGCCAAGAGCAATTCTGGCCAACTGCATGATACAAGAATGGAAGTTACTGGAGAAATTCTCTGAGCTTGATATCAACACAGATGAGAGGAACAAGGGTATTATTCTATCTCATATGAGTCTACATCCAGATTTGCTACCTGAAATCACGAAGCTTCAAGAAGAAATCCCGCACTAGTGGAGATAAAAAGCAAGCTGGACGAGAGACTTGATTTCAAGCTGGCACTTGGTGGTCGATTGCTATTTCATGAACGGACATGTGTACCAGACTGTCCTGAATTGAAGAAGAAGATTCTCGAAGAAGCTCATAGATCGAGGTTCACGATCCTCCCTGGAGCCACTAAGATGTACCAAGACCTGAAAAGAACTTTTTGGTGGCCTAACATGAAAAGGGAGGTAGCAGACTTTGTATCTCGTTGCCTCACATGCCAACAAATGAAGGCGGAACATCAAAAACCCGCCGAAAAGCTTCATCCGCTAGATATTCCCAAGTGGAAGTGGGAAGACATTGGCATGGACTTTATCATGGGTTTGCCCAAGTCTAGGGGCGGTTATGATGGAATCTGGGTAATTATCGACCGGCTAACTAAATTGGCCCATTTCTTACCCATCAAAAGCCGATGGTCAGTCGACGTACTTGCTGCCCTGTATATTAAGGAGATGGTTAGATTGCATGGAGTTCTCGTCTCGATAGTATCTGATCGAGACCCGCGCTTCACCTCTCATTTCTGGAAGAGTCTACAACACTCTCCAGGGATGAAACTCAACTACAGCACTACTTTCCATCCTCAGACAGATGGACAGACCGAGAGGACTAATCAAGTTGTGGAAGATATGTTGAGAGCATGCATTATAGACTTCGGCGGAAGTTGGCATGACCACTTACCACTAGCCGAATTTGCATATAACAACAGCTATCAAGCCAGTATACAAATGACACCTTTTGAGGTATTATATGGCAGGAGTTGTTGATCTCCTATATGTTGGGATGAAGTTGGGGGAAAACAAATTCTAGGCCCCGACATGGTACGAGATTCTACCGAGAAGATACACCTCATCAGAGAATGGTTAAAGATAGCACAGTCTAGGCAGAAATCTTATGTCGATAACAGAAGGCGAGACCTGGAATTTCAAGTCGGAGATCATGTTTTCCTCAAGGTATCTCCCGGTCAACGCATTAGAAGATTTGGTGTTAAAGGCAAATTAACACCAAGGTTTATCGGTCCATTCGAAGTGCTGGAAAGAGTAGGCGAAGTGGCTTATCGCATTGCCCTACCTCCGCAACTATCAGAAGTGCACAACGTATTTCATGTTTCTATGTTGAAGAAATACGTGCACGATCCCTTCCATGTCATTGACCACAATGATTTAGTGGTACAGAAGGACCTTACCTAAGAGCAGAAGCCACTAAAGATCCTCGACTGAGAAGTTCGAGTTCTAAGGAACAAGACGATCCCTATGGTGAAAATCCAATGGAATCGATGTTTAGAACGAGAAGCTACATGGGAAACTGAAGAATCTATGAAAAGAAGATTTCCAGAGTTATTCTAATTGCAGGTACTCTGCACCTTTCCTATTTCCGAATAATGCAGTTGAATTTGGGGACCAAATTCTTTTAATTGGGGGAGGGTGTAGCACCCCCGATAAATACCTTTGCGTAAATTCAAAACTTCTTCTTCAAAGAAAGCATACATGAAGGGCTTTAGCATATATGAAGGCCTTACATAAAGAACCCAACCTCATAAGGACTATAATGAAAATATACAAGCCAACCCTACTTTATAACATAAAGAATCATGAGGGCTTTGTGTAAAGAGCCAAAACCTTAGGGGGGGGCTAGCATATAAAATTACAAATCCGCATCTTATGTATACGTAACCTACTCTTCTTAATAGAATTCAAGGTTTTGTTTAAAGAATTAAATTATAGGAGGACTAGAATACAAATGTAGCGACCCGGATTCCGGATACCCGGCATACCCGGTAGGACTACCGGATACGCGTGATACCGCATGGAACCCGCGAGGCCTCCCAAGAGCGGGAAAGCTCCGAAGGGAAAAAGGCACGTGTAGAGTACATTGAAGCCACAAAGATAGTACAGTAAGCAATTAAATTTCATTAGATTGGATTGCTAAAGTAGCAGAAATAAAATTACTTTTTAATTAACAGTTTCAAATTAACAATTATATCCCAAAGTCAGTCCAAAGCTAAAGACAACAAGTCTAGCACAGTACAGTCGACAGAAAGGAAAGACGTACCAAAAGGTCTGGAGAAGCCCGACGCCTGGTACCAACTGGCGGCAATGGCACACAACGAGCACGCACTCCAGGAACCACGCGGAAGCAGAACGAACAACGTCACCCCACCTGAAAAGCAGGGGTGAGCCACGTGTCACTGGATAAGTAGGGGTCACGCGGATCCCCACTGAAAAACACGCAGTAACACGGAACAACAACAACAAAAATAGCAGGTGTAGCAAAGCAGGAAACTACACTACAAAGCTGTAAAACTATGCTACAGGCAGTAGTAAGCAGACGGGAAGTAGGAGTAGGGAACAAGCAAGAAAGGGGAAGAACCCGCGACAGACAAGCGGCGGCCGAACTTACCTCGGCACCCCAAACTACTCCAAGCAACAGCAGAAGGGCGAATCTGATCCAGCAAAGTCAGAAGTTACCAATCTGTCGACCCGACACCAGGTCCAAAACGAAGACCTGCAAGGACGGATGAAACAACCACAACGGCGTACATGATTGGAACATCATGTACGCAACCCCAAGCTCATCTTGGACACATCCAAGAATAGACCACATAGCCAGGGAAGCAAATCTTGGGCAAGGCCAAGACTAGCCGACACGGAAAGGAGAACACCGGCTCCGAGAAACGCGAGAGTCGTCGGTCAAGTGATAGGAGTACCCTCACACTAGAAGAATAGCCAGATGCGTCCACTGATGTCTTACACTGCGCCACAAGTGTCACGTCTACCAGACCGTGTGCAGCATGGAGGAGACTAGACACACCAAGAACCAGGTCCAAGGAACAACGACGTTCCAAGGAAAATGGCACCTCACGGACACAAGACCCCAGTACCACGCTGCGAGTGACTAGTCAGGGTCACGCCCATCCACGCAAGTCCTCAGTCCCTGACCACGTGTGCACACACTGACCACAACCTAGGCCACGCCTCTAGCTAGTATTCCCCTCAATAGGACGCTACAGTTGGCCGGGGCCCACAGAACTAGCTTAAAAACCGTGTAATGGGAAACTACCCGTCCACCACTCCCGGTGGGTGACGTACTAAAAAAGCCTACGTCACAGGCTACGACTAGTGGAGGTTCACAAGGCACGGACTCCAAAACACAAGTGCTAGAGTACAGACAGTCTAAGGAAGCCCTGTCACACGTACTACGAAGCACCATTGGCAGTACAACCACTACCAACCGACTAAGGACCAGCCAACTAGACCTACAACGTAACGATCCCCGAGTCGAACGACTCAAAGGCAAGATCGTCACAGACAGCGGAACAAGCCGCCAATCGGTCTAATCCTAAGCCACAAGAAACGACACTCCGCAGAAAACAACACACGGAGACCTGAGGGAACACCGAAGACCCTCAGACACGCCTGGATGCACAAACCAAGGTAAGACGATACCTCGAGGCATCCAGAACCAGCGTCTCGGACTGGGCGAAACCGCCAAGACACCCACACACAAGGTCGCCCGTCAACCGCTGGGTCACCCCGGGTTGACCAGAACCCAACCAAAGACACACACAAGAGTAGGATAGAGAATCCTACCACAAGCAAGAAGACTCCTGGCTACCTTACAATGTAGTCTTAGACCTCATAGGATGTTAGGAGACATCCACGGGACAACGGGCAGACCACAAGGCCAAGCCAAGACAAGCAGAAACCGGAACCACGGAAATCGGAGCACAAGGCATGTAACGCACCACCCTTAGACCGCTACATGAACCTGACGGTCTAAGCCTAGGCCGTTACACTCCACGCGATGGTCGGGGAACAGGCCGTCACACACACCGCCCTAACCAACTCCAGAAACACAAAGGCATGTAACGGCCAGCACCGGGCGCGTTACACCAGCCTGACGCGCCCGACCGGGGCCGTCAGGGCCAACAACCCTCAAACTCAAAACACACTCAGACCCAGACCGAATGCGTTACAGCCACCTAACGCGCCAGGGCAGACGCGTCAGGGCCAGCAAAACCCAGAACAACAACTGGCTGAGAGGCATGTAACGGTCCCGACCGGACGCGTTACAAACACCTAACGCGCTGGGGCGCGGCCGTTAGAGCCAACAACGCAGCCACCCAACTCAGCCAAAACAGCATGTAACGGTCCATCACGGACGCGTTACACAAGCCTAAAGCACATGGGCATGGCCGTTAGAACCAACCGGCACAGCCACCCAAACTCAGCCCAGAACAAAGTGTAATGGCCTACACCAGGCGCGTTACACACACCTAACGCACGGGAGCACGGCCGTTAGGTGAACCGACTCACTCGGTCAAACTCGGTCAAACAGATAGTAACGGCCGGGGGCAGGCGCGTTACACTCACCTGACGCATGGGGTTAAGCGCGTCAGAGGAACCGACTTAACCCAAACATAAAACGACAAAATAGGCGTAACGCGTCTCACGGGACACGTCAGAGAGATGTGACGCGCCACCCCTTGGCCGTCACACTCTCAAAACCCCGAAGAATTCATGTAATGCCTGGATCCTTGGTAGGTCTTGTTGGATCTTCATTGGATCTTTTGGATTGGTTTCGGTGAGTTTCGGTTCGCTTTGGTGGCTTCCGAGTTGAGCTTTACGAGCCGTGTGGGTTTTTCTCTCGTACTAGTTACGGAACCCTATGGTGAGTTTGTTTCTCAGTTCCTCGACTCGCGGGTGCTACAGCAATGATGTACTCTTCGAGCCGGTCGTTTCGACTATTTTTGCGTATTTTTCTGAATTTGTGCATTTTCGGCGCATTTTCGGAATTTTCGGAAATTAGGAAAATTTCCTAATTTCTTTTCTTTTTCTTTTTCCTTTCCTCTCTCTCTCTCCTCATTCGCACGCTCGCCTCTCTCTCTCTCTCCCGTTCTCTCTCGTTCTCCCACCCTCTCGCCTCCGGCTGCAGACGGAGGGGTCCGTTGGTGAGGTGGCGACGCCGGGAAGCTGTTGAGGTGCGTGATGGAGCGACGATCGGAATGGTTTTGGCGCTATCCCGAATGGTGGATTCAAAGCCGACGTTTGAGCTCGCGGCATTGTTTTCGGCACGGTTTAGTCCCTTCGGGGCACGGTTTCTTCGGTGGAGGTAGGGTGATGGTTCCTCACTTCCTCCTCTCCATTTTCCCTGCCCTTGCACTTCGTTTGGCGTGGAAACGGCCGAGTTTGGGCTTGTTTAGCCTAAATCGTGATTTTCGAGGTTTTTAGGGTTCGCCGGAGAACGGCAACCATTTGTAGCTCGGTTAGTGTTGAACTGACCGTGGGGATGTTAGGATCCCATCCATGCTAGTTTTGCGTTGATCGGTGGTCATTCGAGGCCGGTAGGAGCCCGGGAACCTCGTTGACCCATTTAGGGTGGATTCGTTGGAATCGCCCCGATCTTGTGTTTTCGTGCTTGCATGTGGGCTTTTTAGCCTCCTTATGTGGTTTTTCATCGTCGAGGGTTGTTTCCCCTACGCTTCGGCATGAATGGGGCGTGCAACGGGCCGATTTGGCCAACCCTCTGTTTTCCCACCGTGACTGGTGTGGCGGTCGTTCCAGGGACCGTCACATGCCCTAATGGCCCCACGACTGACCGTTACATCGTCTGGGTTGATTTGAGTTCTTCGGGGTTTTGAGAGTGTGACGGCCGAGGGGTGGCGCGTCACATCTCTCTGACGCGTCCCGTGAGACGCATTATATTCTCTTTGTCATTTTATGTTTGGGTTATGTCGGTTCCTCTGACGCGCTTGACCCCGTGCGTCAGGTGAGTGTAACGCGCCTGCTCCAGGCCGTTACATTCTAGTTGACTGACATTGACCTTCTGAGGCGGTTCCCCTGGCGCGCCTGCCCTAGCGCGTCAGGTGTGCGTAACGCGCCTGCCCCAGGCCGTTACATTCTGTTTGACCGTGTTTGACCGAGTGAGTCGGTTCACCTAACGGCCGTGCTCCCGTGCGTTAGGTGTGTGTAACGTGCCTGCCCCAGGCCGTTACATGCTGTTTTGGCTGAGTTGGGGTAGTTGTGTCGTTGTCTCTAACGGCCTCGCCCCCGCGCGTTAGGCGGTTGTAACGCATCCGGTCGGGACCGTTACATGCCTCTTAGCCAGTTGTTGTTTTGGGTTTTGCTGGCCCTGACGCGCTTGTCCTAGCGCGTTAGGTGGCTGTAACGCGCCTGGTCTAGCGCGTTACATGGTCCGAGTGTGTTGTTTTGTGTTGAGGTCTGTTGGCCCTGACGGCCCCGGTCGGGCGCGTCAGGCTGGTGTAACGCGCCCGGTGCTGGCCGTTACATGTCTTTGCGTTTCTAGAGTTGGTTAGGGTGGTGAGTGTGACGGCTTCTCCCCCGACCGTCACGTTTGGTGTAACGGCCTAGGCTTAGACCGTCACGTTCATGTAGCGGTCTAAGGGTGGTGCGTTACATGCCTTGTGCTCCGATTTCCGTGATTCCGGTTTCTGCTTGTCTTGGCTTGGCCTTGTGGTCTGCCCGTTGTCCCGTGGATGTCTCCTGACGTCCTATGAGGGCTAAGACTACGTTGTAAGGTAGCCAGGAGTCTTCTTGCTTGTGGTAGGATTCTCTATCCTACCCTGGTGTGTGTCTTTGGTTGGGTTCTGGTCAACCCAGGGTGACCCAGTGGTTGACAGGTGACCTTGTGTGTGGGTGTCTTGGCGGTTCTGTCCCATCCAAGACACTGGTTCTGGATGTCTCGAGGTATCGTCTTACCTTGGTTTGTGTGTCCAGGCGTGTGCTGAGGGTCTTCGGTGTTCCCTCAGGCCTCTGTGAGTTATTTTCTACGAAGTGTCGTTTCTTGTGGCTTAGGATTAGACCGATTGGCGGCTTGTTCCGCTGTCTGTGACGATCTTGCCTTTGAGTCGTTCGACTCGGGATCGTTACGTGGTAGGTCTAGTTGCCTGGTCCTGAGTCGGTAGGCAGTGGTTGCACTGTCAGTGGTGCTTCGTAGTACGTGTGATAGGGCTTCCGTAGACTATCTGTACTCTAGCACTTGTGTTTTGGAGTCCGTGCCTTGTGAACCTCCACTAGTCGTAGCCTGTGACATAGGCTTTTCTTAGTACGTCACCCACCGGGAGTGGTGGACGGGCAGTTTCCCGTTACACGGTTTTTAAGCTAGTTTCGTGGGGCCCGGCCAACGGTAGCATCCTACCGAGGGGAATACTAGCTAGAGGCCTAGCCTAGGTAGTGGTCGGTGTGTGCACACGTGGTCAGGGACTGAGGACTTGCGTCGACGAGCGTGACCCTGACTAGTCACTCGCAGCGTGGTACTGCGGTCTTGTGTCCGTGAGGTGCCGTTGTTCCTTGGAACGTCGTTGTTCCTTGGACCTGGTTCTTGGTGTGTCTAGTCTCCTCCGTGCTGCACACGGTCTGGTAGACGTGACACTTGAGGCGCAGTGTAAGACGTCAGTGGACGCATCTGGCTCTTCTTCTAGTGTGAGGGTACTCCTATCACTTGACCGGTGACTCTCGGCGTTTCTTGTGCGTCGTGACCTTTCGGGGTTGGCCTTTCCGTGGCTGTGCCCGAGGTCAGTGTTCTGTCACATGCATGATGTTCTGGTCGTGCGTGGGGCAGTGTGCACGAAGTTCCAGTCGTGTGTGTGTGATCTAGTTTATCGGTCGTCTGTGTGGTCTTTTCTAGCCCCTTTTTGTCCATCCTTGCAGGTCTTCATTTTGGACCTGGGGTTGGGTCGGCAGATCGGTAACTTCTGACTTTGCTGGGTCAGAGTCACCCTTCTGTTGTTGCTCAGAGTAGTTTGGGGTGCCGAGGTTAGTTCGGCCGCCGCTTGTCTGGCGCGGGTTCTCCCCCTTTTCTTGCTTGCTCCCTACTCCTACTTCCCGTCTGTTCCTTTACTACTGCCTGTAGCGTAGTTTTACAGCTTTGTAGTGTAGTTTCCTACTTTACTACACCTGCTGTGTTTGTTGTTCCGTGTTACTGCATGTTTTTCAGTGGGGATCCGCGTGACCCCTACTGAGCCAGTGACACGTGGCTCACCCCTGCTCTTTCAGGTGGGGTGGCGTTGTTCGTTCTGCTTCCGCGTTGTTCCTGGAGTGTGCGTGCTCGTTGCATGCCGTTGCTGCCAGCTGGTACCTGCGTCGGGTTGCCCCTGACTTCTTGGTACATCTTTCCTTTCTGTCGACTGTACTGTGCTAGACTGGTTGTCTTTAGCTTTGGACTGACTCTGGGATATAATTGTTAATTTGAAACTGTTAATTAAAAAGTAATTTTATTTCTGCTACTTTAGCAACCCGATCTAATGAAATTTAATTGCTTGCTGTTATATCTCTGTGGCTTCAATGTACTCTACACATGCCTTTTTCCCTTCGGAGCTTTCCCGCTCTTGGGAGGCCTCGCGGGTTCCATGTGGTATCACGTGTATTCGGTAGTCCTACCGAGTATACCTGGTATCCGAAATCCGGGTCGCTACAGAATGGTATCAGAGCAGTGTTCTGAGATGTTCGGGGTTCTTTTCTGAGCTATCAGAGCATTGTTGTATGAAGTACATGGGAATCCGAGATATACAGTTTCCAGAGTCATGAAAGTCCAGTACAGTCTTCAGCTGGCTTCGGTTTGTGATTTTTGTCGCGTTGTTTTCGGTGTGTTGTCTTGTGCGTACTGTTCTGGCATTGTACGAGATGGTTCTGCTCTCGTCAGGATGTGACGAGGTGTTGCTTTTCATCGTTGTGTTTGTCTCGATCATGTTGTACTTGGCAGTGTTCGCCGGAAGGCTTGAATCTGTAGTACGTTGTTCGAGGATTTTCTTATAAGTTGTTCAGGTTGCTGTTGACCTTTGGCCTTGGTTTGATGACCGTACACGTTCTTACGTTGTCTTGGTTGTCCCGGCTTAAATCTGTTCAGCTCCTGATGTGTTTCGCTTCTGTTGAAGTGCTCGATTTGATTCCGTGTGGGAGAAGTTGCTCAGGCAAGCTAGGATTTCCCTTCCTGGTGAGCTTTTGTGGTTGAGCTTCTTGCTTCTTGTCCCTTCTGGTGGAATCTTTTTCGAGGTTTGCCTTGGAATCGCTGTCTTAGTGATGCCTTTGTCCTGTGTCTGCTTAAGTGTGGACAATTTTGTTTTGAGCCTGATCTGCTCTTTGTTATACGGTTGCTTGGCTTTGGACTCCATGATGGTGTTAAGAGCTATTGTGCACCGTAGTTGTTGTGCCGTGTCCAGCGGCCGATGTATTGAGAAGGCTCATTTATCATTTTCGGGACGTGAAGGTAAGCCGAGATTGATGCTTTCCTTGTGCTTTGTGTTGGAGCTGGTGCTCTTCTCCTGTTGCACTTAGGCTCCTTGTGATCGGTTGTTCGCGAGATCGGTACTCGTGGCGTGTGACTTGCGATCTTTTTGATTGCGATGGCGCCTGGTGTGTGCTGAGATGCGACTACCGAGGTCTTTTCTGTTGCCTGTGCATGTTGTTGAGAGTGCAGCTGAAGTGTGTGGGTTGGCTACCCACTGGTCGAGAGATTTGTTCTTTCTCGATGTGGCTTCGTCTTGGCTTCCTGTGCCTCGATGTCGTCTGTTGCCGTGCCGTTGTGGGTGGTTTTCTGGTGTTGGCATGGGCATTTGTGAGTATTGGGGAATTTGTCGGCATTCCTGCTGATTGAGTACCCTTTTGCTATGCATTTCTTTCTTGGGTGTTGTGCTCTCGAGGCGTGTTTGTAGTCCTTGAGTTGCGTTCCCCGAGATTGTTGTCGTTTCTCGTTGTTGTGGGTCTTCTCTTGGTGAGCAGTCTGATGCGTGACCCATTCCTTGTGGTCGTGTGCTCAGCTATTCCTATGCCTTGATGTGACCCTGCTTGTAGTTGTATTCCGGGGTTCTGTGTGCTGTACGGAGCCGGAATCCGGTAGGTGTTGTTGTTGTCGTTTGATTGCTGTTTTTCTATGATTTTGTGTCCCTGTCTTGGACCATTGTCTTGTCGGTTAGCTTGGCTGTACTCTTTTCCCTTGGAGTTAGCTTGCGACTTGATCAGACGTGATGCCTGAGTGAGTGCTGACTTGATTGTGCTTCTGGTCCGGTGCTGTTGTCGTTGGTGTCATGTGTGCCAGGTGTTCCCTATTGCCTTTGGCACTGGAGCCGATGATGTTGTCGAGCTGTCAGCTGACAGGATTGTGTCTCCTTGTGTAAGCTGTCGCTTGCCGTGTTGTCGTGTGTTTTTCGGTTGTTTGTTGTTGGGGCAGTCGTGTCTCCTGTCCTGTGAGACGTAAGCGACGTTGCCTTGTTTCGGAGGTGTCAGAATTGTGCTCACTTGGGTGCCGTGCTCTTTTGTGGATTGTTGCCCTGAGATCCTGAGCGTGTGCCTGTAATTGTGATCTGACGGTGTTCCTCTGAATTGTGTTCTCGCGAGATTTGTGTTGTTTTGTGCTGTTGGGTTGTTCTTCCCTGCTTCTCCTTTGTTAGTCCTTAATTTCGAGGGTGAAATTTCTTTAAGGAGGGGAGGATGTAATGCCCTGGATCCTTGGTAGGTCTTGCTGGATCTTCATTGGATCTTTTGGATTGGTTTCGGTGAGTTTCGGTTCGCTTTGGTGGCTTCGAGTTGAGCTTTACGAGCCGTGTGGGTTTTTTCTCTCGTACTAGTTACGGAACCCTACGGTGAGTTTGTTTCTCAGTTCCTCGACTCGCGGATGCTACAACAACGATGTACTCTTCGAGCCGATCGTTTCAAATATTTTTACGTATTTTTCTGAATTTGTGCATTTTCGGCGCATTTTCAGAATTTTCAAAAATTAGGAAAATTTCCTAATTTCTTTTCTTTTTCTTTTCCTTTCCTCTCTCTCTCTCCTCATTCGCACGCTCGCCTCTCTCTCTCCCGTTCTCTCTTGTTCTCCCACCCTCTCGCCTCCAGCTGCAGACGGAGGGGTCCGTTGGTGAGGTGGCGACGTCGGGAAGCTGTTGAGGTGCGTGATGGAGCGAGGATCGGAATGGTTTTGGCGCAATCCCGAACGGTGGATTCAAAGCCGACGTTTGAGCTCGCGGCGTGGTTTTCGGCGCGGTTAGTCCCTTCGAAGCACGGTTTCTTCGGTGGAGGTAGGGTGATGGTTCCTCACTTCCTCCTCTCCGTTTTCCCTACCCTTGCACTTCGTTTGGCGCAGAAACGGCCGAGTTTGGGCTTGTTTAGCCTAAACCGTGATTTTCGAGGTTTTTAGGGTTCGCCGGAGAACGGCAACCATTTTTAGCTCGGTTAGTGTTGAACTGACCGTGGGGATGTTAGGATCCCATCCATGCTAGTTTTGCGTTGATCGGTGGTCATTCGAGGCCGGTAGGAGCCCGGGAACCTCGTTGACCCATTTAGGGTGGATTCGTTGGAATCGCCCCGATCTTGTGTTTTCATGCTTGCATGTGGGCTTTTTAGCCTCCTTATGTGGTTTTTCATCGTCGAGGGTTGTTTCCCCTGCTCTTCGGCGTGAATGGGGCGTGGAACGGGCCGATTTGGCCAACCCACTATTTTCCCGCCGTGACTGGTGTGGCGGTCGTTCCAGGGACCGTCACATGCCTGTTGACGCCTAAAATAAAGATAATAATAATAGCAGCGATGAAATAATAATAATAACCCTAAAATACCTTTATAAAATGTCTTATTTCTGTTATCTTATTTTCAGGAATAAAAGGAGAAAAGAAGAGACAGCCGGCTCTAATAGAAAACCACTGAAACGAGACACAAGACCTCGGGAGATACTCGGGACCATCCCCGAACGAGCAAGAAAGAAGCTCAGCCAACAAGATATGTCAGCCGATGAGTCAGCCCTCACAACTGAAGAAATGAACACAAGAAGCCCAAAAGCCCTAAATGGGCTAATACCTGTGGCACCGAGAAGCTGCTGAAGAGGCCCACTGCCACCAAAAGGCGCACCGATAGTGGCCACGCCGAAAGCCCAACAAGGCCCATATGGGGAAGGGGCGCCGGGAAGCCTACTGCTTCCGCCTGAGGCGCGCCGGGAGCTCATCGAAAGCAGGCCGAGATGATCATGCCGATAGGGGGAGAGGGTTGTGCTATAAAAGCCCCTTCCTCTCGAGATAAAGAGGGGGATCGAAAAGAAAGAAAAAGAAAAGGATAGCCAGATAAAGAGACCAACAGAGAGAGAGAGCCTCCTCCGCGGAGAAAAGAGAGAAGAGATCAATCAGAAGAGAAGGAGAAGAAGAAGAAGCTCCAGGTGGGCAGGCAGCTGGGGAGGGAGAGGAGTCAATGCTCCGCCCTCCCCCATGTTTTCTTTTCTTCTTCATGTAATTATACAAGTTTTATCTCGATGCATCGGATGTAACCGGGATATCCCGGCCTCTGTTTTATCTCCTTTCCCTCACTCCCTCCTTGTAACTGGTCTGAGTCTTGGAATGATATTATGAAATGAAACGCTCCAATGGCCCGTTTGGGCGCTGGGTGATTGAAGTATCTACCGGCTATCTCTCCGTCTGCTGCCATGTCTTTCCTTTATATGTTTTCATCTTTATCTCAACCGAAGCTCTGCCCTCTGTCTTTCTATGCATATATCTTTTATTTAAATGTCCAGATGATTCGGGTTTCGGAGTCGTTTATATGAGTCTGTTCTTCGAAGAGGAATGAAGATAGGGCCCCTACCCTCATCTAATGGGTTATTGGGTTCTGTTTCCTTCTCCCCTCCTGTCTCGATGGCAGATCCCCGATATACATTCGAGTTTTCCTTCGAGGCTCCCCCTTTATGCCGTTCAGGAACCAGATACATCGATTTCTCGGTTCCCTGAACTGCTGGTTATGAGATATATGCTTAATCTGCAGATGAATGCAACCCCACGAGGTTATGATACGTGATGACCTCGACCCTTGGGCCCTCCATTCTAACCCGTGAATGATTAGGGGCCTAGAATTCCA
>JAHNEJ010003554.1:0-53474 GCA_022559845.1 Amorphophallus konjac
TACCACCTATCAGCGTTCTAAATGGTAGCAGGCGAAGTAACGCCCCGGTCTAGGCGCGTCGGACCGAAACGACGGTCGGCCGACTGGCCGCCGGGCGCACCGCCTGACCAAAATCACGGAAAACAGTTGATGAGTAACGGATGGGAGCCCTACCGTTACTCTCCAAGTAACGCACCCCCATTGGGCCGCTATTTGGTAGTGACGCGTCCACCTTGGACCGTCGGGCAAGTGACGGTTCCTGGCAGGACCGTCACTGCACCTGGGTTACGGGCGGGTGCGGTTTGTAAACCGAAGCCCTCCCGGACGGCTGAAAACGCCGGGTATCGACGAAAAACCTGATAACCTGTCAAACCACGCATGCTAGACAACAATTTAACATCTAAATCTAGCACATGCAAGGCCTAAAACGCATTAAACTCAAGATTTAGGCTAAAACCCCAAAAATGGAAATATGAACATCATGCATGCTACGGGGTGCTAATCAACAAACGAGCTAAAGGAAACGATCCTAGCAAGATCGAGGTTCCATCCCCCTACCTTTCGCAAGCCGAAACCGTCGAACGGGCCGCATGCAAGGAGGAATAGCCACGGAGCTTCCACGCTCCACCTCGCTCCCACGATCACCGATCCACGCCGAAGTGGACACCCACGCGCTCTACTCGACGCGAGGAATCCAACGGTGCCAACCTCGTCTCAATCCGACGCCGTCTCGACCCCGATCCCTAAGAGAGGAGAGGAGGTGGCCGCACGGAGGAGAGAGAGAGAGAGAGAGTGAAATGAGAGATCGACGGGGGAGAGAGAGAGGGTGAGAGATATAAAAAAAATAAAAATAAAATTAATATATATATAATATAATCATTATATATATAAAAATCTTATTAATATTCATTAACCCTCAAACAGCTCCGAACAAATCCGGAAAAATGCCAGACAAATTCCCAAAAATCCAGGAAAATAGCCGGAATTTCCAGAACAATTAATAGAACAAATACCACGAAGGATCCATTAAGGCACGGGCCTTACAGTCCCTCCCTCCTTACAGAAATTTCGCCCTCGAAATTTACAATAACCGAAAAGGAGGAAACTGAGAAAGGACTTATACCTCACTGGAACAAGAAAGGAAAAAGCTGACGCATCTCATCTTCACGCTCCCAAGTAGACTCGTTACCAGAGTGACGCTGCCAAGCAACTCTTACCAGAGGAATAACCTTATTTCTCAACCGCTGCTCACGACGGTCTTCAATTCGGATAGGAAACTCTGGCGTGGACAAATCAGCAGTCACCTCGGGCCACACTGAATTATCGAGAACATGAGAAGCATCAGACACATATTTCCTCAACTGAGACACGTGGAACACATTATGAATAGCTTGCATGGCCGCCGGCAGTTGCAAACGATAAGCCACTGAACCAATAGCTTCAACAATCGGAAAAGGGCCAACATACCGCGGACTAAGCTTTCCACGCTTCCCAAACCTGGAAACACCCTTCATTGGAGATATTTTAACAAACACCATATCTCCTGGCTCAAATTGTAGTGGACGTCTGCGCCGATCTGCATAACTTTTCTGTCGACTCTGAGCCGTCAACAATCTCTGTCTGATCAGACGAATCACATCAGAACACTGCTGTACCATGTCCGGTCCTGTCAACAGTCGGTCCCCAACATCAAACCAGTTCAGAGGAGTACGACAAGGACGACCATACAGCGCTTCATAAGGAGCCATGCCAATACTGGAGTGAAAACTGTTATTATAAGCAAACTCAACAAGTGGCAAATGCTGACCCCACGAACCTTGCCAATCAAGGCAACACGATCTTAGCATGTCTTCCAAAGTCTGAATAGTTCTCTCTGACTGTCCATCTGACTGTGGATGATACGCTGAACTGAAAGCTAACTCAGTGCCCAAAGCTTTCTGGAAACTACGCCAGAAGCCAGAGGTAAAACGCGGGTCACGATCTGACACAAGTGAAACAGGAATTCCATGCAATGGCACGATCTTCTGCACATAGAGCTCGGCCAATCTCTGCACACTCCAAGTAACTTTAATTGGCAATAATCTGGCGGTTTTCGTCAATCTGTCGACAAGCAGCCAGATTCCATCAAAACCTTGAGAAGTTCGAGGCAAACTCACCACGAAATCTGTAGTAACATGGTCCCATTTCCACATCGGAATTTCCAATGGCTGAAGCAGACCACCTGGCTTTTGATGTTCGGCTTTAACTAATTGACAAGTCAAGCACTTAGAAACAAAAATAGCCATGTCCTTCTTCATGCCGGGCCACCAGAACTGCTTCTTCAAATTCTGATACATCTTGGTGACACCAGGGTGAATAGCAAAACGGGAACCATGGGCTTCACTCAAAATCTCATTCCTCAAATCATCATCAACAGGAATATACAATCTGCCCTGGAAACTGACGACCAGCTCGTCATCAAATTCCACATCATATCTTGATATAACACGGGCCAAATCAGAATCAGCTTGTTGGGCTTCTAGAATCTGCTGATACAAAGCTGAACCCAAAACCAAGCTAGCACAAACTGCCATCCTCGGATCGGCAGGAATCTCTACACACAATGCCTCGCTCGGAAGCTGTTCCCACAATTTCCATTCATGAAGCAACAAATGACTGACTTGTACTTTCCTGCTCAGAGCATCGGCCACAACATTCATTTTACCTGGCTGATAGGAGAGTGTAAAGTCATAATCTTTCATGTATTCCATCCATCGCCTCTGCCTGAGATTCAGATCTTTCTGGGAGAAAATATACTGTAAACTCTGATGATCAGTAAGAATCTGAAATTTCTCACCATACAGATAATGTCTCCAGATCTTCAAGGCAAAAATAACTGCAGCTAGCTCTAGATCATGAGTGGGATAATTTCCTTCATGCTGTTTCAATTGCCGAGACGCATATGCGATAACCTTACCATGTTGCATCAGCACTGCACCCAAACCTACTCGAGACGCATCTGTACAAACAAGAAAACCACCCGAGTCGGAAGGCAAAGTCAACACTGGAGAAGAAGTCAACAGCCTTTTCAATTCAACAAAGCTAGCCTCACACTGATCCGACCAGACAAATGGCACACCCTTCCGTGTCAAATTAGTCATCGGTGCTGCAATCTTCGCAAAATCCTGAATGAATCTGCGGTAATATCCAGCCAATCCTAAAAAACTTCGTATCTCCGTGATGGTCCTCGGTCTCTGCCAACTCAAAACGGCATCAATCTTTGCAGGGTCTACTGCTACTCCATCACTAGAAATCACATGGCCAAGAAAATGAATCTCCCGAAGCCAGAATTCACATTTACTGAGCTTCGCATAAAGCTCGTGATCTCTTAGAGTCTGCAGAACGATCCTCAAATGCTGCACATGATCATCAACAGAGGCAGAATATATCAAGATATCATCAACAAAGATCACCACAAAATGGTCCAGAAATGGACGAAAGATACGCTGCATTAGATCCATGAAAGCTGCTGGGGCATTAGTCAAACCAAACGGCATGACTAAAAATTCAAAGTGACCATATCGAGTACTGAAAGCAGTCTTCTCCACATCAGATTCCCGGATCCGCAACTGAAAATAGCCCGATCGGAGATCAATCCGTGAAAAGACAGCAGCAGACTGTAACTGGTCAAACAAATCATCAATCCTGGGGAGCGGATACTTATTCTTGATAGTCGCCTGATTCAGCTGCCTGTAATCAATACAAAGCCTCAGGTTTCCATCTTTCTTTTTCACAAACAGTACTGGGGCACTCCACGGAGAAAAACTGGGACGAATATAGCCCTTCACCAGTAACTCTAGTAGCTGTGCACGCAGTACTTTCAATTCAGCTGGAGCCATTCGGTACGGCGGCTTTGCTAAGGGGCCAGTACCTGGAATCAGTTCAATCACCATCTCAATCTCTCGCTCTGGGGGCAAGCCTGGCAACTCGTCAGGAAACACATCAGGGAACTCACAGACAACCGGAATATCACAGACATCCCGTCGTGGTTTTTCAACAGCCACCACTGAAGCAAGGAATCCCTGACAACCTGCGCTAAGCAACCTATAGGCTCGAATAGCAGAAATAATCATACGAGAAGAACGGGATCGAATACCTTGAAAATAAAAGGCTGATTTTCCCTGGGGCTGAAAATAGACTTTCTTCGATCTGCAGTCAACCACAGCTCCATAATGCTCCAACCAATCCATTCCCAGAATAACATCATAATCTGCCAGCTGCAACGCATACAATCTCGCCGGCAACTGGTGATCATCAATCATCACAGGAGACTCATCCAAACACAAGGGAGTAACCATGAAATCTCCAGAAGGCAATTCCACAAACAACTCACAAGACAGCTCAGAAGTGGGTTCCTCAATACAAGCCATAAAATCCTCAGAAATAAAAGAGTGAGAAGCACCAGAATCAAATAAGACATGAGCTGCATGACCATAAAGCATAATCGTACCTTCCACAAGATGGGACGCAGCAGCATCAGCTCTTGTCAAATGAGAAACTTTGCCTTTCTGCTTCTTAGAACCAA
The DNA here is from genome assembly GCA_022559845.1 of Amorphophallus konjac. Classification (NCBI taxonomy): domain Eukaryota; kingdom Viridiplantae; phylum Streptophyta; class Magnoliopsida; order Alismatales; family Araceae; genus Amorphophallus; species Amorphophallus konjac. The sequence continues at coordinate 4,544 of JAHNEJ010003554.1, forward strand.
CTGAAGATTGCTGAGAAGACGCCGACGCCTGAGAGAAAAATTGCTGTGGAGCTTGAGGTGCAGGAGGTCTAAACTGCGGCTGAGGTTGAGAAAACTGAGGAGCTTGCAATGGATTCGGCCTCAGCGGGCAATCTCGAACCACATGACCTGGCTGGTCACACCTAAAGCAAACAACAGGAAGAGAACACGGTTGGCCCTTATGATGACCACCGCATCTCCGACACGTCCACGGCTGACTAGCAGCTGAGCTCTGCCGAGTCTGAGAAGAAGGTGCTGTCGGCTGCTGAACAGAATCTGCACCGGACGGCTGCTGAACAAACTTCTTCTTCTTCTTGAACCTTTTGAACTTGGGCTTAGAAGGAGAGGAAGCACTGGAAATCTCTGACTGGACCGAAGGAACACTAGGCACGGGCTGTCGGTAAGCCTGCTGAACCTGAGCCACCGGCTGCACTGACCCTGCCTGGGGATATCCACCCGGTCTCGCCATCTCCAGCTCTAAAGCTACAGCTGTCTGGCACGCAGTATCGAGATCCGCAACACGACTCGCTATCAACGGCATCTTCAACTCTGGCCTCAACCCTCGCAAGAATTGCTGGGTCTTCAAAGCTTCGCTGGCCAGCACATGGGGCGCATACTGACCCAATTCCAAGAACTTATTCCTGTACTGAAGCACGGTCATACTGCCCTGGGTCAATTCCATAAACTGATACATCTTATCCATCTGCAAGCAGGCAGGAGTATAGGCACGCTCAAAAGCAGCGACGAACTCTGCCCAAGTGATTTGCCGAAGAGGTCTGGATCGAAAGGAAATCTGCCACTCGGCTTTCCACCACGCAATGGACGTACCCTGGAGTTGAAAGGCAGCGAGCATGACTTTTTCATCTTCAGCACACTCCATCGAGACAAAAACACGCTCTATCACATCCATCCATTGCCTCGCGACTTCTGGATCAGCTTGGCCATCGAAAGCAGGCGGATTGAACATCAGAAATTCCTTCAAAGCCTTGCCTCGACTGCCAGGCACTTCAGCTTGAACGATCGGCACTGGAGGAGCAACTGGAACGACAGGAACAGCGGGAACTGCAGGAGGAGGTGCAGAACCGCTATCTTCCCTGGGCGCATCTCGAGGAACACGAGGAGCTCGAGGAGGTCTTCCTCGACGAGGCGGCATAATTATGCTGCCAGAAACACAATCAACAATGAAATCCATCAATCATACGGAAAACATCCTATGCCAGCAAGAGACAACAACAGGACTAGCTCTGGACCAAGCGTCAATTCCAATTCTTTACGCAAATCCTCAACTTCAAGCTCTGATACCATCTGTGACGACCCAGAGTTCAGGATACCGATATACCGATAACATCGGTATACCGACACCAAGAACTGGGGAGGCCACCCAAGAGGCTGATGAGGCCCCTGAAGGGTTAGTGGGGGGTTAGCTGAGGAATATGCATAATTAATTGCGAATTGGGGCGCGCAATACAAATAAGTATTTAAGATTTAAACACAAGTGCGGAAGCAGTTTAAAATAACCAGAGTGATATATATATAACTAGTCCAGAGTCACAAACACTAGTCCACAGGGCACAACTACGCGGGGCATACCCCGGCAAAAGTACAACACAAGCCTCAAAAAGGCAGCTCGTGCACAGCTGGCAGCTAAGGAACGGTCCCGAAACAGCACGCTAAACTCCGGGAGATGTCGGGCGCGGCTCACCTGAAAGGAGAAGGGTGAGTCACAGCCAGACTCAGTAGGGGTCACGCGGATCCCTACCTCGCACTAAACAAGCGAACATGCATAATTAACAGCGATTAAAGCATGCATTCAAATAAATACACAGGCAATGGCATGAATATCTAATCACCAGAAAGCTGTAAACTCTATCTAAGCAAGTATAACAGCTAACCCATGCCGCTACTAATTGAATGCAAGCGATTAAAGCTAAAACTACCAATTAGAATGAGCTGCAACTAGTCCAAGCAACAAGGAAGGACAACCACTGGAGCAGAAACCAGAAGCGTCCACTGACGGCTTACACTGCGTCTCAAGCACTCGCAGTCGACAAGCGACAAGCTAAGCGCGCAAACAGTACCAAACCAAGTGACCAGTCGGAGTGACACCCGTCGGCGTCAGTCCACAGTCTCCGACCACGTGTGCACACACTGACTCTAGCCTGAGCCAGGCCCTCTAACTAGTTTTCTCCCTTGGCAGGACGCTACCATTGGCTGGGAGCCCACGGAACTAGCTTACAAACCGTGAATGGGAAATATACCCCTCCGCCATCCTCAAGCGGGTCGGTACTCAACAGACCTTAGGGCAACAACAGTGGCTCCATTGCCTGAAAAGAAAAGCTACTCTATTGGCACATAAAACACGCCACAATATAGTAAAACGATACAACTATGGCATGAATATAGAACGGAACGCATAAGCAATGGGCTGGGAATATATTGCAGCCATCAGGGAAGTGGCGGTCAAGGACCCACGCGCCACATGCAAACGACGGTCGGGGGTTGGCGCGTTACTTCAAGAATGACGCTCCAGTCCCCATCCGTCACTCCCTTCAGGATTCCAGCTCAAGAGGCACCAAAGGCATGTAACGGTAGGGGTCCTGCGCGTTACTTCGAAGCGACGCGTGGGGTCACCGCCGTCACATCCACCCGAGGCTCAAACCACCTATCAGCGTTCTAAATGGTAGCAGGCGAAGTAACGCCCCGGTCTAGGCGCGTCGGACCGAAACGACGGTCGGCCGACTGGCCGTCGGGCGCACCGCCTGACCAAAATCACGGAAAACAGTTGATGAGTAACGGATGGGAGCCCTACCGTTACTCTCCAAGTAACGCACCCCCATTGGGCCGCTATTTGGTAGTGACGCGTCCACCTTGGACCGTCGGGCAAGTGACGGTTCCTGGCAGGACCGTCACTGCACCTGGGTTACGGGCGGGTGCGGTTTGTAAACCGAAGCCCTCCCGGACGGCTGAAAACGCCGGGTATCGACGAAAAACCTGATAACCTGTCAAACCACGCATGCTAGACAACAATTTAACATCTAAATCTAGCACATGCAAGGCCTAAAACGCATTAAACTCAAGATTTAGGCTAAAACCCCAAAAATGGAAATATGAACATCATGCATGCTACGGGGTGCTAATCAACAAACGAGCTAAAGGAAACGATCCTAGCAAGATCGAGGTTCCATCCCCCTACCTTTCGCAAGCCGAAACCGTCGAACGGGCCGCATGCAAGGAGGAATAGCCACGGAGCTTCCACGCTCCACCTCGCTCCCACGATCACCGATCCACGCCGAAGTGGACACCCACGCGCTCTACTCGACGCGAGGAATCCAACGGTGCCAACCTCGTCTCAATCCGACGCCGTCTCGACCCCGATCCCTAAGAGAGGAGAGGAGGTGGCCGCACGGAGGAGAGAGAGAGAGAGAGAGTGAAATGAGAGATCGACGGGGGAGAGAGAGAGGGTGAGAGATATAAAAAAAATAAAAATAAAATTAATATATATATAATATAATCATTATATATATAAAAATCTTATTAATATTCATTAACCCTCAAACAGCTCCGAACAAATCCGGAAAAATGCCAGACAAATTCCCAAAAATCCAGGAAAATAGCCGGAATTTCCAGAACAATTAATAGAACAAATACCACGAAGGATCCATTAAGGCACGGGCCTTACATACAGGGTATGAGATGCATGCACATGGTCGTGCAATTGATAGTTTTATTACGGCTTATCTGCCTGGTTCCCGGTACGGGGGCGGAGAACTTAGGTTCGAAAACCACTTTCACGCATAATGATGACTTCCAATCGGGCATAACCCGACCTTCAACCAAGAATTATTTGATAATACTGGGAGTACAGGAGAGGATGACTTTAGGTTTGTTTGATCATGTTGAGAATGCTGCATGAGATAGACATGTTTATTCATTATGAAACTAGGCAAGCACCAGCAAGGCGACAAGATTCATTAAACATTGCGGCATTGCATATCCAGCTCTTAATCTCATCTACATGAATCACATAATGAATCCGGCAGCGTGTCCCCTTTATCTTGGATCATACCAAGTGAGAATAGGATACCGTCCACGCAGAGGCGAGATGGAATCCATAAATGATCGGGACAGGCTAGTGCCCGAATAACATGAAGTAGGACTAAACCGAGACGGATTAACCCGAGATGATATTTGTCCATGGAGGTGTTTGTTGTTTTTATTCCCTAGAGAGACCATGCAGAGGCAGGGCCCTTTGGATCCCAAGGGGTTTGAAGCCGATGGGGCATATCGAAGATCAGAGTTCATTTCGGCAGCATCTCCCCTTATTTTGGACTTTGCCAAAAGGGGGAGTATAGGACATCCATCTACGGAGTGCCGAGATGGAAGCCAAAAGAAGGATGGGCGTAGCCCGAGATCCAAGAGGATCATAATTCGACGGGACAATGTCCACTTCTCGGAGCACTTATTGATATACCCTTGAAGATGTCATAGGAGAACATGCAGTGGCAGAACTCCATGGGCCAGTAGGGTTGTAAAAATGAACATCACATTCGGTGGAATGTAGGGTATTAACCCCATTAGTTTAGCTCCCATGGGCTTGAGTGAAGGAGTATTACTCCTCCCCGGGATGGTAATGGTTCTACACTAAGGACAACAAGGCTCGGGGGTTCATGAGGGCGTCGGCGCGATGGCGTCTCGGTGCGGCTAGCTTCGGCGCGACAAGGAGCTCACAGGGGCATCGGCCTGGGGAGACGTTGAAGAAGGGTGGTCGGTGCGCCCCGGCGTAGGACGGTCCTCAGCGCGCCCATCACTCGGTGCGGAACCCGCGCCGAGAGGGGATCGCGCCGGGAGGCCGTCCTGCGCCGATACACTACAAGAAAAATGGGAAATACCGACGGTATTTTTCGAATAAAAAGTTTCAATACATCGGAATGTTTTATCTTTTTGACGAAAATATATTATGTTAGAAATTCATCGGTAATTACCGACTATTTTTTGACATAATTGTTTTGTCAAAAATACGTCCGAAACTTTCGACGGAAAAAATTAACGTCAAAACTACGTGGAATATTTCGAACGTATGTCCGACAAAAATACGTTTCATCGAAAATAAATAAATGCAGGTTAAAATATATGAATAGTTTATGACGGATAAATTTAAGGTCGAACATTCATCGGGAACTTGTCGACGTATCTCCAACAAACCTTTATCCGTCGAAGTATTTTGATATATTCCCGACTGATCTTTTGTCCGTCGAAAAATGATTAAATAGTTTTCCACCCTTCCTATTATTAATAGATATTATTATATTTTTATATTTATTAATGAGCACTTTTATGGTTTTTCGTCAGTTTTGTAATTATTTTATGGTTATTGGCAAGTGGACCAATGGGAATTCAGAAAAATAAAATATTTTATCCACTTGAATTTCCTTTGATGTTGCTTGAGTCACCTTCTTCTCGTAGACACACGAAAATCACCCTGGTTTTTCTGGTTGCACTCCCTTTCTTCTCATTTTTTTTGTCTGTGGTTTTCTCTTCGTTATATAAGCACTCCCTCTTCGCAGGGTATGGAGACCCATAGAGGTTGTTATGACAAAGAAGGACTCTTGATAGAATTCTGATAAAAAACTCTTTCATCTGTAAACATGGTAGTTTATCTGTTCAGACGCTTATCAGGCACCGTAAATTAGTAGAACTGGAGATAATCTCGTTCCTTGATCTTAGATGAGTTTAATCAGTGTCATTTGATGACTAGTAAAGCTTCAGATCCGTGTTGGTAGAGTTATTAGGAAGCTCATACACGGTTAAACCCTACAAACGAACTTGAGTTTCTTCAAGTTTCACTGCCATGAGCTATTTGTCACCGTTACATAGTTATCTATCACTTCTAATGGGCTATTTGTCACTCATAACGAGATATTTATCACCCTTTTCCTACGCTAGGTGTCGCGTTTATTTCGCTTCATGACATATTGTGACTTCTGTTATCCATTTATCACCCTTGTGAAACATTTGTCAGCCTTGAAGCCTATTTGTCACCACTATACGGTGTTAGCCGTCGCGCTTGATTTTGGCTTATCTGACTTATTGGCTCCAAAACTTCAAAACATGTTCTTCTTTCTGTCTAACAGTGATAATTTTTTTTTCCAACTTAACGCATCTAATGGATTGAAGGGAGAGTGCACCCCTTTCCAAAGGAAAGGAATGTTCTCACTCCACCTTCTCCCCACTAGATGGAAATTTTATTAATAAGAAGTGATGAAGTACATAAGGGAGAAATCCTCCTGAGATACAATGAAGGAAAGCAAAATACAATGACTAAACTCACCGAATACGAATATTCGGGATACATGAGGCATCGGCCGTAGCATAGGCTTTGGTCACTAATGGAAGCTCCCTTGTAGATAAGTACTCAGAGTTGTAACCCATATTTGTACCATGTTTCGCCAATGAATCTGCAAGTTGATTGGCTTCCCTATAAGTGTGGATAATGGGACATTTGCATGCAGTAAAAAGGTCCATCAATTGTCTCCACCATGGGAGAAGGGACCACGGTGGACTACCATTGCCTTTTAGAATCTCAATCAAAGCCTTAGAATCTGTATATATAATAGAGATGGGAATGTTGTAGAGATTGGCCAGACGGAGGCCATCTAGAAGCGCTCTCCCTTCGGCCACCATACTAGTACCTCTATCATAACAGTAGGAAAAACCCAGCAACAAATTACCTTGGGCATCTCTAAAACAGCCTCCTCCTCCTGATATCCCTGGATTACCCTTGCTAGAACCATCAACATTTAGAGCAAAGGCCACTATCGGAGCTTTCCAGCACACTATGATGAATTGAAGAGCCTTATAATGAATAGAGAATCCCATATGATGTATAGTTTGTAGGAGGGGAAAACTGATATCCCGATTAAAAGTGGTCTGCCTGAGAATTTGAGCTACCTCATCTTAGATCTGAAGGCCCATCCGGGACAGATTAACTTTGCTGCCCTTAAATGTGGATAAGCATCTTTGTTTCCAAATGCCCCATATAATCATCATAGTCAGGAGAAAATTAATAAATCCCTGTGGTCTGGTGATAACTGAATCATTGATAATGATATGTAACTTCCTACTGATGGAGGTTATCATTAAGTGTGAAGCATTCATGAGAGGGCCAAATTTATTCCATAAGAATGATGCTATTTCACTTGTAACAAATAGATGATCTAAGTCTTCATTAGACTGCGAACTCAAACAACAATTGCAACAAGAGGCTAGCTGGATACCCTTCTGTTGAATCCTTTCATCGACAAGGACTGCATGATTCAACAGTTTCCAATAAAATAGAGATGCATGGGGAGGGAATTTTGGATTCCATAACTTGGATAAATGAAAATCAGAGTGCTGCTCTTTAATATGACTGTAAGTAGATTTAAAATCAAATCTACCCGAGTGTGAAAAAGACCAGATAGGAATATCGTTCCCCTCATGTGTGGTATAACTTTGAATTTCAGTTCTCAGGTTGCCATCCACAATCATTTGCCAGACTGGGTGTTGATGATTGGCAAGAGCATCATGTACCGAACAATTGTCGAATTGAGGTTCAAGCTGTTGAATGAGATAATCTAAAAAAGGCTTTCCTTTATACCAATTATCTTTAATAAAGTTGGTGTTAACACCATTGAAGACAATTTTCCTCATGCCAGCCAATAAGATGAATCGGGCTTTAATAAAGTCCCTATATTTAATACTAGCAGGAAAAGGGATTCTACAATCCGAAATGTACTATCCCTTAATATATTTTTTCGTGATAAAATTAGCCCAGAGGGAATTGTTGTATAAAGAGGACCATAATTGCTTTACATATGAGCATAGTTGAATGTCCCGAAGACTGCGAATTCCCAATCCTCCCATAGACTGAGGACATCATATCTTATCCCAGGGACCCAATGTCTCCAGTGGGCAAATTCTATGCCTTGCCAAAGAAAATTAGCACAGATACATCCCACTTGCTTACTAATTATGTAAGGAATAGAAGTTGAACTTACAGTATAAATGGGAATAGCAGAAAGAACAGATTTAATAAGCGCAATGCTACCTGCCTGAGATAGATATTTGCTCTGCCAACCCAAAAGTTTTGCATTAATTTTGTCAAGTAGGAACTTGAAATGTGGAACTCTGCTTCTTCCTTTGAAAAGAGGTATACCTAAGTAGACAATACTGTCTGATTTGTGCTGAAACCCAGTTAGCTGATGAATCCTCTCAATAGCTTGATTATGCATGTGTTTTGATGCAATAAAAGAACTCTTGTTGTGATTGACCTGCTGCCCCGAAGAGCCTTCATAATTCTTCAAAAAATCTAGCAAGGCTTTGATTGAAGATAAGCCACCATTCAAGAAAATAATAGCATCATCCGCAAATAGAATATGAGAAATGGGCATAGCATGGCGAGGAAAATGATAAAACTGATAACGGCCAGAATTGAAAAGCTGAGTGAGACCCCTGCTCAGCACCTCCTTAGCCAGAATAAAGAGTGCAGGGGCAAGAGGATCTCCCTGTCTAACCCCCCGAGAGGATTTAAAATAACCATGAACTTGGCCATTAAATGCAATAGAAAACCAGCAGTTCATCAGAAGCTGAGAAATAAAAGACTTAAATCTGTGGGAGAAACCAAATCTTTGCAAAACATGAAGAATAAAGTCCCATTCAATGCGATTGTACGCTTTGGCCATATCAAGCTTGATAAGAATATTGTGACCTCTCACCGGCCTATCTAATTCCATGAATAATTCCTTAGCAAGTAAAAAATTTTCAGTGATGCTTCTGCCTTGGACAAAACCACTTTGTTGTTCTGAGATTTTCAATGGGAGGATGCACTGTAGTCTATTACTTATGACTTTAGAAACCACCTTGTAAATGAAGTTGCATAAACTAATTGGTCTAAAATCCGCAAAAGTAGAAGGGTTTTTAATCTTGGGAATCAAGCATAAAATAGAAGATGTAACACCCTTCGGGAGTCCCCAACCCTGAAAGAAGCTTTGGACAGCAACTACCACATCATTGCCAACTATATCCCAGTATGAGGTAAAAAAGGAGCCAGTGAACCCATCAGAGCCAGGGGAACTGTTACCTGAAGCAGAGAAAATAATGTTTTTGATCTCATCAGCCGAAGGAAAAAAGAGAAAGGAAATCCAAAATGTAATGTGGAATTTAGAAATCATCTATTAAAGGAAAATATTTGGAATTTAGAACAAGAAACTAATGTAATGTGGAATAATGTTACAAATTGAATAACGAGGGTTGCAAAACAACTCTTAGGCGAATCTAAAGGTAAAAAGAATTTAGAAAAAGAGACTTGGTGGTGGAGTGAGGAAATCCAAAATATCATTAGAGTAAAAAGGGAATGCTTTAAAGTTTGGCAAACTAACAAAAATGATCAAACCCTAGAAGCCTATAAAATCGCTAAAAAGAGAGCAAAGAAAATAGTTAGCGAAGCTAAATCAAAAGCATTTGAAGATTTATATAATAAATTAGGAACCGAGAGGGTGAAAAGGACATATTTAAACTTGCTAAATTAAGAGAAAGGAAAACTAGAGATTTAGATCATGTTCGGTGCATTAAAGGTGAAGATCAAAGGGTTTTAACTAAGGATCTTGAGATTAAAGGGAGGTGGCATAGCTATTTTCAGAAGTTACTTAATGGAGATTTCGTCAATGATTTATCTTTAGAAGGTACCCAAGAGTCCACAATATTTGATAAATATCAATAATTCAGGCGTATTAAGATGTCAGAAGTGGAGGATGCTTTAAGAAAAATGAAAGTGGGTAAGGCCTTAGGACTAGATGGATTACCTATTGAAGTATGAAAATGCCTTGGAGATATTGGTATTCAGTGGCTAACTAAATTTTTTAATAAAATTTTAAAGGAATGGAGAATGCCAGAAGTTTGGAGAAAAAGTGTTGTAGTTCCTTTCTATAAAAATAAAGGAGATATTCAAAGTTGTAACAATTATCGTGGAATTAAGCTTATGAGTCATACTATGAAACTTTGGGAAAGAGCAATTGAAAAATGCCTCCGATGTATGACTATTGTATCGGAAAATCAGTTTGGTTTTATGCCAAATAGATCTACTACATAAGCTATTTTCTTACTACGGCAGCTAATGGAGAAGTATAGAGAGATGAGAAAAGATTTGTATATAGTTTTTCTTGATTTAGAGAAGGCGTACGATCGAGTACCGAGAGAATTGATTTGGTGGACATTAAGAAAGAATGGAATCTCTCAAGGATATGTTGATTTGATTAAAGATATGTACGACGGCACTATTACTAGTGTTCGAACTATTGCTGGGGAGACTGGTGAATTTTCCGTTTCTATAGGTTTGCATCAAGGTTCTACACTAAGTCTGTATCTCTTTGCCTTAGTTATGGATGAAGTAACTAAACAATTGCATGAGGATATCCTTTGGTGTATGCTTTTTGCAGATGATATTGTTTTAATTGATGAGAGTATTGATGCTCTAAATGCTAAGTTAGAGCGTTGGAGACTTACCTTGGAGTCTAAAGGTTTTAAAATTAGTAGGAGTAAGTCAGAGTTTATGCACTGTAATTTTAGTAATGGGAGAGTGGTTCAGGAAGACATGGTTCTAATTGATGGACATAACATTCCGAAGAGTAGTAGCTTTCGATACTTAGGGTCTATCATACAAGAGAATAGGGAGATTTATGATGACGTTACACATAGGATTAAGGCAGGCTTGTTAAGATGGAGAAGTGCATCAGGTGTCCTATATGATCGTCGTATGCCTGTGAAACTCAAAGGGAGGTTTTATAGAACGGCTGTGAGACCTGCTTTGTTATATGGTACCGAGTGTTGGGCAGTACGAAAGGAACACATCCACAAAATGTGTGTAGCAGAGATGAGGATGTTAAGATGGATGTGTGGCAAGACTAAGAAAGACAAGATTAGGAATGAGCGTATCCGCAAGGACTTAGGGATAGCTCCAATTGATAGTAAAATGAGAGAAAATAGACTCTGGTGGTTTGGACATGTGTGTCGTCGCCCTAATTCAGCGCCGGTTAAAAGATGTGACCAAATCTTAGTGGATGCTAGTAAAAGAGCTCGAGGAAGGCCTAAAATGAGATGGTGCGATGTTATTAGGAAGGACATTAGTTTCTTGGGTTTAAATACGAATATTGCACTTGATAGAAATCTTTTGCGGAACATGATTCATATAGCCGAGCCCAATTAATTGGGATAAGGCTATGATGATGATGATGATGATCTCATCAGCCGAAGGGATCGAACATAAGGAAATATTTTGATCTTCATTGACCAGTTTGGGAATGGTCTCCAGAAGAAGCTCATTAATGGTATGCTCTTCAAATGAAAATAAGGATTTAAAAAATTCCAGAGCACCATTAATTAATGTAGTCTGATCATCCACCCAAGCTCCATCAATCTACAGTTTGTGAATGAAAGCCCTTTGTCTTCTGATTTTAGTATAATTGTGAAAGAATTGATTGTTCCGATCACCATAGTTAAGCCATTGGATTCTAGATTTTTGATACAAGAAAATCTCTTCTCTATGGAGGGCCAATCTTATATCAGCATTAGCTTTAGACAAATTCATCCGATTCTCAATAGAAGGGTTATTATCAAGGGCTTCTTGTGACTGTTGGAGTTGAATCTCAGCATCCTTTTTAGCATTATGAATGTCACCAAATACCTCCTTGTTCCAAAGCTTTAGAGCCTCTTTTAAATTTTTGAGTTTATACTACAATGAATAAAACGGGTGACAGAGATGATCAAACTTGCTCCACTGACTTTTAATGATATCCATAAAGTCTGGATGAGTAAACCACATTTGCTGAAATATGAATCTCCCTGGCAAGGATTTTCTAGGGCACATGTTTAGAAGTAAGGGAGCATGATCTGATGGCCCCCGAATCAGATGCTATACTGATAAATGTGGACAAGAATTTACCCAGCTTGTGTTATATAAAACCCTGTCAAGTCTTGCACGAATGTGAGAAACCCCTGTCTGATTATTGGACCAAGTAAAGGGAGAACCAGTGAATCCATCATCAATTAATCCAGTAGCGGTAATGAAGCTTTGGAAATCTATCATGGAAGAAGCTGAAGACATCAATCCACCCATCTTTTCATCAGGAGATGTAATACAATTGAAATCTCTACCAATCACCCAGGGGACAGAATCATCAGAATTAAATTCCATAAATGCATCAAACATGTCTCTGCGTATGCTAGAACTACATGACGCATAAACTGTAGTGAAATATAGAATAATAGAATTCTTCTCCTTAATAGCTACAGTAATGAATTGAGGGTGCAACTCAATAATCTCCAGTGTGATATGAGAATTATAGAACAACCAAATATTAGATGTTTCACCATTATTTCCAATAACATAATGGAGATTAATACGATGAGCCACTTTATTAGAACAACTAAAATCAATGCGAGGTTCAAATATAGAAGCCAGACTGATCTTATGATCTTTAACTAATTGAGCAAGACTTCTAACAGTCGCCTTACTCCCCATACCCCTAGCATTCCAAATAAGAGCAGAATCAATCATTGGCTTGAGAGGAGTAATTGGCAGCAATTACCTTGGCTTTAGCTCTAGTAATGCGAGCATCACTAATTAAATCACCAGGTAAAGCTGAAATTTCATAGACTTCTCTATCTAGAGAGTCTTTAATATGACCAATGTTATGCTGAATCATCATCTGAGCATTTTCGGATTCAGCTAGATCAGAAACTGTAGTATTTCTAGAAATATTGATCTCCTTGGAACTCTGAGTTTGTGCTTGTGTAGAATGATCTGAGGACCTCAGAATATTGGTATTAGTTAAAGGGATATCACTTTGAACCCTACTCTCCTTGTCATCACCCATGTCCAATGAAAATGATTGCAAAGAAGTCTTGTCAATAGTATCTTCATTTTCTTCCCTTGTGAACTAATTGTTAATCACAGCATTAGCATTGGTTGATGTCAAGAACGATACCTCAATAGGAGGATTAACTCTATCATTCTCCCCTTCAATGTGTGGTTTGTCCTAAGCAATCTCTTCCTACAGAGAGTGATTAACACTAGGATCTGCCATCTCTTGCATATCCACTGCCTGAAGAATAATTTCAAATTGGTTTTTCGAAGTCCCATTTTGTCGAGCAACTAGAGGATGCGCAGGTCGAGGTTTAAAAACCTGCCAAGGATTCTTAGTTTCAGGCTTTTGCACTAATGTAAAATGACCAGTTCTACCCATCCTTTTCTTACATTCATCATTGGAGTGACCCAGTTTGTGGCAGAACGAGCAAAGGATAGGAGCTCGATTATAACTAATCGATTGCCAATATCCCACTCCGTCCATGTCAATCCATAATTGCTCCCTGCGCGGAGCTGAGAGATCCAATTCAATGCAGACCAAAGCTTCTATAGTGTCAGTGAATGTTAAAGACCTTTCATGAATGTGCAATACAGCACCAAAATTCCCAGCAATTGAACGAAGGTAATCTTCATGATATAGATTCACCGGCAATGCAGGAAAACTGATCCAAATAGGGATCGTTGGCGGATCAACATCAAAAATGAAGTCAGAAGTCCACCGAAAGAATCAAAACAAAAAACCTTTTATATACAAATTTTTCTGTATGAGTAGCTTCATAAATTCTACCTCATTATCAAATCTAAGTAGAATGTGTCTTGGATTCAGTTTATTGATGATAAAACCAGAAGAGATCGCCAACCGTTAAGCAAGACAGATGTTAATCTCAGGAAAAGACGGCCTACCATATGAACATTTGGCGACAATTGCGAACTGCAGAAGTTGCATAGAGGCCTGAATATCAGAATTAGAGAAGTAAATCGTAGGTTCGCCCCGATTTGTAAACCCCGGTTCCTTGATCGGGATAGAAGTGGTTGATCTCTATTTATTATCCAAGAGAGCTTGCGCGAAGATCTTTCGAGCAGCTAGAGGTGGTGGAACATTACCCTCCGGAGAGACATGATGACCCCCCACCGGCACCGGGGGACCCCCCGCCATACCGGCCATGGCTAACAGGGAGGGGGACAAATCAAGAGAGAACAAGGAACAAGGCGGGAAAAAGAAGACTTGGAGCTTCTCTCTCTAGAAGCTAGAGAGAGAGAGTGATTGAAAAACTTTTGGTGTTTAGTGTTGTGCTCACTCGAATTCGTCTAACAGTGATAATTAATAAATATAATAGTATAATTATAAAAATGTAAATACAAAAATAAAAAAATCATAAAAATTGAAAACCAAAGGTTGCGATGTTGCCATCCAACTCTCTAAACAGAGCATGAAAACCAAGGGATGTGAGGGTATGCCCCTGCGAAATGGACAATACCACAAGGTGATTATGTAAACATGACAAAAGTCACGAATGAAGGAAATACAACAGAGTAGGTGGATACAACGTAGTCCAAATACAACAGACACACTACATTATAACAAGGTAAGAAATTGAGCAAGTTCACGAAACAGATAGTAATTCGTAGCACATATACTATTAGGCCATGTTTGTTCAGCAGTTGTCACATATTTGGAATCCTTTAATAACCCACGACCTACCAACATGTCCCTCAACCTTGCATTCTGAAGACTTTATTCAGCAGTAGTCACCTTCTATTAGACTTTTATCAATATTATATTAATTGAATATCATTTTTATGGTTTGTCACAAAGTCATGTATTTATTGATTATCATTTTTATGGAATTTTATTATTATTATATTTATTTTCTCTTTTGGGTTCACCTTCCTTATGTGAGAGCAGCAGAGTAAAATGTATGATGAGGGTGATGATTGCATATTATTGGTGACAAATAAGTTGACAGAGGCAACAAATGCATATTAGTGGTGACAAATAGGTTAATAGGGGCGACAAATGCGCATGAGGGGTGACAAAAGGCTCTTAACGGTGAAAAATGCACAAAGACGACGTCTCCCAGGAGCAAAGGCGACGGCTCCTGCATGCTAAGAGTGAAAAATGCCTATTAGTGATGACAAATTGATCAACAGGGGGACAAATACGCATGAAGAGTGACAAATAGATCCTAGCGATGAACTATGAGCATGAAGATAAGCCCTACTAATATTAGATCCATCGACAAACCCTGCTACTTATAGGGGAAGAACTCTGTTTCGTAAAGGTAACCCCTACCTACGATGGATGTTATCCTTCATTTGACGGCAACCACATCACATAAAGATCAAGCATCCATCATGCAAAGAAAGGTTACAGAAAAAGAAAGTATATTGATAGGGGGAGAGGGCACAAGCGGTTACTCGTCCTCTTTGGGACGGAACTTGTCAGGTTGGAGGCTCGACACCCCCTTGTTACAAAATAGGGGGTCCACCTTCGCCAATGCGTCCCGCCACCCTTGCAGGTACCCCTGCTTGTATTCCTCTGAAACATCGCCGCCGCTGCTTTCCTCTGATGGTTGGTCCGACACCGGTAGGGCTTCCTTTTGGAAGCACAGACGTTTGGCGGGAACTGACTTCTCAGACGACGACATCTTCACGAGAGTATCTTTGACCGCCGAAGGAACTCAGGCTGTCCTTCATGTTCCCCATAGAGTCTCTATTTATAGGGAGGAGACGAATACTTTAGTAGCAGCTGAGTGCAGGACTGCAGGACTATAAGAGGTTGAGACGTGTGCCAGGAGCCACCATTTTTTCTGTTTGTTAATACCTCTCTCTCTCTCTCTCTCTCTCTCTCTCTCTCTCTCTCTCTCTCTCATTTGTCACCACTATAGGCTATTTTTCACGTTTAGACTCCCATTTATTTCCCTTAGAAGCTATTTGTCACCCTTAGGACCTATTTGTTACCCTTAGAAGTATTTGTCACCCTTACGACCTATTTGTCACCCTTACGACGTATTTCTTACCCTTAGAAGCCATTTATTTTTCCCCCATCCCTTGTTGTTCCTTTCGTGTGTAATAAATAACAAAAATAAATATAAATATATCAATAGTTTAGCTGGATAATATTCAAATTCGAATCCGTATTAATTAGCGGATAATATTGTAAATAGTATTTATTTTTTCGGATACGGATAATATTCAAATTTGAATCGGAGCGGATACGGATATTATAATATTTATTTCATAAAATATCCGTTCGTAATATTATATTATATATCATATGATATATATATATATATGTAAATAATATATTATAAAACATAATTTTTCTAATATAAAATATAAAAAATATGATAAGATGGAAGATTGTTACACTTCCCGAAACTATAATAACTACCCTATTTTAACAATTTGACTTGTAAAATTAAAACCAGCCTCTAGTTGGGAGAGACACTTCGTCTTCCACCCACTTTAGGTCTTTCACTGCCTTTAGTAAAATTAAAAACCTCAACTCACGAGTAGTTGGCAGCATCAGGACTGCAGCGATGCTAGACATGTGCCAGGAGCCATCATTTTTTCTGATTGTTAATGCCCCTCTCTCTCTCTCTTTCATTTCTCACCACTACAAGCTATTTTCACGTTTAGACACCCATTTATTACCCTTAGAAGCTATTTGTCACCCTTAGGGCCTATTTGTTACCCTTAGAAGCATTTGTCACCCTTACGACCTATTTGTCACCCTTACGACGTATTTCTTACCCTTAGAAGCCATTTATTTTTCCCCCATCCCTTGCTTTGTCCACGGGTGCCCTGCGCACCCTCCCTCTCCTCCGCGAACTAGCACTGCCATGAGTGCCGACCAGCCCATCATCGCGCTCCCCCTTGCAGCCACGCCGGCAGAGCACCGCTGCCCCTCCGGTGCCGTGCCGTGGCAGCCGACCGCTGTTCCTGTCGGACCCGCCCTCCGGCTGCCGTCTAGCACCACTGCAGCCGCCGTCGTCGGCTGCCCATCACCGCCGCCTACGCAGGGCCTCTATAACATCACATCCAAGGTGTGACTACCAGGGTTTAATCCCTCATGTCATGATTCCTAATTTCATCTCAGTTCACATGTTGGATGTATTTATATTTTTTTTAATATATTTTTTCAGTATGTTAAAAATTGTAAAATAGTCAATTTTTAAGGGAGATGCTGTCGAAATTTTTTAGAATACTCGCTCCATTCAAACTACAATTTTAAAATAAGTTCTTTTCTGAAGCAGGTATCGTGATCTCTCTCTTCCGGAGAATCTGCAGCGACCAGCCTATATGTGTAACTCTTCCTCGTCTGTCCTGGTCTAAAAATAGGACCAATGGCTCGCTGAGATACCAAAGCTATTGTTCGTGCTTTTTAGACCAGCACAGACGAGAAAGGTTTACACATATAGGCTGGTCGCTGCTGATTCTCTGGAAGAGAGAGATCATGATACCTGCTTCAGAAAAGAGCTTATTTCAAAATTATGGTTTGAATGGAGCGAGTATTCTAAAAAATTATTGTCTCTGAGGATTCTAGTGCCGAAACTTTTCAATCAGACGAGGGTGACACTGTAGAGTTGTGTATAGAGGACAAAGTGGATGAAGTCGATCCAACTAAGCTAAACGAAGCAATTGTTGGGCAAGAGGAGTCGTCTGAGAGAGGGGATTCTTCTGCAACTGGTGATGGTGGAGGATGATCCAACGGATATTTGTTGATTTGTAATTGTAATTGTAAAAAATGACACATTTGAATTAATGTAATTGTAATTTATTTTATTCATTGATGTATTTATTGTGTAGATTTTATCGGGAGATGTGTGTTTTATGTTGAGTTGTGTAGGTTGTGTATAAATGGATAACGGAAGTAAAAGGTTTGATGGATAACAGAAGTAAAAGGTTTATTTTGTAGCGAAACAAAGGCGATGGCTGGCTAGCAATAAGGGTGACAAATAGTTGTTCTGAGTGACAAATAGCCGATAGCAGTGACAAATAACTCTGTAACGGTGACAAATATCTCATGTCAGTGAAACTTAAAGAAACTCAAGTTTGTTTGAAGGGTTTAACCGTGTATGGATTTCCTAACTCTACCAACACGGATCTAAAGCTTTCCTAGTCATCAAACGACACTGATTAAACTCATGTAAGATCAAAAAATGAGATTTACATCAAGTTCTACTAATTTACGGTGGGATCAAGCCAAATCGTTGACAATGAGTAAAATGTCTAGTACATTATTTCCCTACGCAGACAACAACAGTAATGTAGCAACCCTGATAAATGAATATTTAAAATGAATTAAAACATATATATTACAGAAGTAATACAGATAATAAGAATAGGGTTAATTGGACGAAATAAAATATTTTACAAATAACGCCTCTTAGTAAGGCGTTAATTTAAAAAGAAACGCCTCTATATACGGCGTGACTAAAGAAAGGACGCCCTCACCTGACGGCGTCAAAACCAAACGCCAAAAAAGGGCAAGGCCAAGAAACGCCCCTGTCTTGGGCGTGTTTTAAAAATAAAGAACGCCCTTATATAAGGCGCTTCTTAAGAAACGACCTGAACAAGGTCGTTAATTAAAGAATCGACGCCCTGACCAAAGGCGTTAATTCCGTTCGTGAACCGTTCAAACCCAGAGCTTATCCAGGGAAAGATTAACCTAATCTAGTAAGTGTCTAATAGAGTAAGGACTCTATTAGGGATATACTACCCTCACACAATCACTAACTCTAATAGGACTTCCAAAGTCTTATAAATAAACCTGTTCGGCCAACCCTAAATCTATTTGGACGAACTACTGCTGCACGGTACGTGAAGAACAAACTATTCTTCTTATTCCCTTTTGTTTTTCTTGCTTCAGATTATATGAAGAATAATTAGTCTTCTTCTTGTTCAGGAAACTCTGCTACTGCCGTCGAAGAATAGGTAATATTCTTCTATCTTTTTCCTTAAACGTCGATTATAACTATGAAGATTATTAACATCTTCATCTTCCTTCTTTTTCTCTTCCTCTACAGGTTCTGTAGCAGTGAAGATCTTTGAAGAACATTTGTTCTTCTTCCGGCTGCTGCTGCTGTTGCGGATTTTTTTTTTTCGTTGCAACAGAGCTCATCTTCTATCTCATCCTTCACGTTCCATTAAAGGTAGGATTTTCTCAAGATACTGTAGCCCAAATGAAATTAATGCAAGATATATATAAGCATGTCATGCATACGGTTATTATAGTTTCCATGCGTTTTTCTGAAATATTTTGAAAGAGACGCCCCTGTCAAGGGCGCTATTTCACATGAAACGACCCTTCCCAGGTCGTTACTTTAATATCTAACGCCCTGTACTCAGGCGTTAATTTCTTTAAACCGTTAATCACCCACCTTAAGAACTGATTATCTATGAAATCATGATTATAAACAATGCATGATCCTCTGTCTTCAACCTGCTAACGTTACTGTCCTGATATTATCTTCGTTCCTCTGTTATCCTGAAATTATTACTGTCCTTCAAATTTCCTGCAGAAACTTTAAGTAACGACCTTGACAAAGTCGTTTTCCACATGTTAACGCCCTACCGTAGGGCGTAAGTTGAAAAGACACGCCCCTTCATAGGGCGTTTATCGGTCAAAATCCTGAAATACATATATTCTGTAATATAGAATTAAACAGTAACGCCCCTTTCCAGGGCGTGTTTTAGACAAATCGTGAAAAATTATTAATATTCTGTCAAAAATATAAATAATGAGACGCCTGCTACTGTAGTCGTCAACTCTTTAAGAAACGACCCCGTCCAGGGCGCGTTTTAGATAAATTACTGAATTATTGAAAATTCTGCAAAACGGAACATATGTAAACGCCCTTCTCTTAGGCGTTACTTACTTGAGAAACGACTTGACCTAAGTCGTTATTTTCTGTAAACTGATTTTTATCCTGATTCTATAACCGATGGTTTCATATTATACATATACGTATATATCGGCACTATTCTCCACTCCGTGAGTATAGTCCCACTTTTCACGTTGTTTCATCGATCACACTCAACTCTCATTGACATACAAGCTCTCCATTGGACATTCCGTTCCTTTGGACTAGCGAGTTAGTCATAGAGACCTCCGTAAGACTCCTCGTAGCCTTGGATTCCCTCAAGGCCGACTGAGCTGGTTGTACCCTAAAAACCCATTACACGATCCTTGCCATGTCAATCTAAAGAAACATGGTATACCGGCCCTTATGATCATACAAAGAGTATATCATAAGAAATTCTTAATGGGATGATGATATCATGCCATATCATGTCATTCTTGTAAAACTCAATTCTATGATAAGAATGAGGGTATCTTACCTTTGATATACTGTTCATGTGGATCTCAATTCTATATAAAGAATGTCCATATTGATTTGTCATGGTACCCAAGTTAAGGGAACCATATTCTACCTAGATTGTTATCGATATCGTGATTATAACGTTATTATCGCCATCCTATGTCCTTTGTCATATTTTGGACTCTATTCTATCAAAGTTGTCATACGTGTCTACAAGCTTGATTATTAAAATTCTATGTTGGCTATAAACAAGAGTGGATGTCAAAACACATGATAAATGCCTGCGCATATAGGGCCCGATCTGGTCTTGGGAGGAGCACCCGAAAGTACTTGTGCCCATGGGAGTTAAAATGATAAGGTATCTGGCATTATACCGAGTACTTGACTTGCTTGATTGGACATTCCACACACATCTTGTACTTGAAATCGTACTTGACTTGACATGAAATGCGTGGCCCGAAAAAAGGTAATTTACTTGCTTGATACATGATAGCCAAAGTTCTTGACATGACTTGTTAAACGTACTTGCTGGAATATCTTGAATAGACTTGTTATCTTATTTGAAAGTTCATGATTAAGTTCATCTTAGTTCCTTGATATTACATTCTCTCTATCTTGTCGTTTTATGCGAGCATGCATAGCCTTATTGCATTCATGAAATACGTAATTACTTAAACCCCTTGCTAGTACTTGAGATATAATTTCCTACTGAGCGTTCGCTCATCCCGTTTGTCCCTTTTTACTTTTCAGGTAAGTCCGACGACGATGGAAGTCAATCGGATGGGAATATTCAAGAGTGAAAGTGATAGAGCTGCTCAAGTGTCATCTAGTCCTTTCTATAGTTTCTTGAGTCAACTATGTACTTTTCTTTTTATTAAACAGAGTATTGGATTTGTAATAGTCTATTATAAAGGAATAAAGGATTGGGTTATCTTGCTATTTTGCGCATCTCTGTCTTTGTGTCGAATACACGACCACTCTGATTGACATGATTGATATAGACACGTCGCGCACCTCCGGGTATCTTCCGCGCTCGGGGCGTGACAGTCTTTGTGGTATCAGAGCCTAAGGTATTCAATTCCTAGGAAAAACCCAAGTCCAAGGATAAGTTTGAACCTTTCAACCAGTGAGATTGGGTAGAACCAAGGGTTAAGAGTCAATAAGTCTTTTAATAAGATCACAGTGATATAATACTAACGTAGCTATTGTAATTGTAGGATAATGGCTGCCGAACGTGCTCAATGGCGCAACATGCAGCGTACCCTCCAAGGGATGACTCAAGTGCTACAACAGGTAGCACAAGGTGGTGCTCCATGAGCTGGAAGTTTACACCAAGCATTTAAGAACATGAATCCCCCGAAGTTCATGGGATCGACCGATCCGGACGATGCCGAGCATTGGGTTCGGGAAACCGAACGCATATTCCGTGTCATGCAATGCACGGATCAGGACAAAGTTCTATTAGCTACATTCCAGTTAGAGAAAGATGTTAGATGCTGGTGGGAGTCTATTGAAGCAACCATCGATCCTACTCAAGTAACATGGGAAGAATTTGTGGAATACTTCAATGCTAAATATTTCTCGGACCGAGTCCAAGAAAAGAAGGCTGCAGAATTCGTTGCATTAAAGCAACGATCTTTATCATTAGCAGATTATGAAGCTCAGTTCTCCATGTTGTCTAGATATGCTAAGCATCTTATTAGCACGGAGAAGATGAAAGCCCGTAGATTTCTTAATGGGCTTAGGCCCCACTATATTACTCAACTGGCGCCTATGGACATCCAAGTTTATTCTGAAATAGTGCGCCGAGCTCAATTACTTGAAGATGCCACGGAACTATCTGATAGGATCCGTGGAAAAGACAAGAAGGAACAAGTTACGGGTTCAGGTTCTTTCAAACCCAACTTTAAGAAGAGGCCCAATAATGGAGGTTCTTCCTCTCAAGACCATAAGTTCAAAAAGACCAAGCCTTTCTCTATCACAAATACCCCTTCTAATACAACATGCAAGCATTGTGACAAGGCTGGTCACAAGACCGAAGAATGTTGGAGGAAATTAGGAGCTTGTCTCCGTTGTGGGAGTCGCGAACATCGGAATCCCGATTGTCCATTAATGAATGACCAAGCCGGTGACGGTAAACGCCCGGTGATGAAGAATGCTCGTCTTCATGCAATCCAGGAGACCGAACCTGAAGAAGAAGGCGGATTAGTGGAAGGTACATTAAAAATTTGTTCCAAAAGTGCTTATGTCTTATTTGATACGGGTGCATCGCATTCCTTTATTTCTAAGAAGTTTGCCGACCCGTTACCGTTAGAACCAGAATGGATAAAAATAGTTCTAACTACTCCTCTGGGAAGTGAAAATGATATTACTCATCACTATCAAAACTGTGAGGTAATGGTTCAAGGTAGGAATTTACCTATAGATCTCATATGCCTCGATCTAAAGGAGTATGATGTTATACTGGGAGCGGACTAGTTATCCAAATACCATGCAACGGTTGATTGCCGCAATAGCCAAATTGCTTTCAAAGATATTCCAGAATTAGTCTTTACTCGCTCCAAGAGTCGGAGCAATTCTCCTCTTATTTCGGCCCTCTGAGCTAGCAAGCTCATCAGGAAAGGATGTACGTCTTTCCTTGCCTTTGTCACAATTAAAGAAGCTAAGGAAACCAAGCTAGAAGACATTCCAGTAGTGCAGGAATTCCCGGACGTGTTTCCGGAAGAGTTGCCGGGATTACCCCCTCAAAGAGATGTGGCCTTCACCATTGACTTAGTCCCTGGTGCTGGTCCAGTTTCAAAGGCACCCTATAGGATGTCCCCTGCGGAACTCAAAGAGTTGAAGGAGCAGTTGATGGAACTAATTCGAAAAGGGTTTATTAGACCAAGTACTTCCCCGTGGGGAGCACCAGTCTTATTTGTGAAGAAGAAGGATGGATCCATGAGATTGTGCATCGACTATCGACAGTTGAATCATCTCACTATCAAGAACAAGTATCCACTGCCGAGAATCGATGAGTTATTTGATCAAATTTTCGGATCCAAATATTTTTCCAAGATTGATCTCAGGTCGGGATATCATCAGTTAAGAATCAAGGATGATGACATTCATAAGACTGCGTTCAGAAGCAGGTATGGCCACTATGAATTTGTTGTTATGCCTTTTGGACTAACCAATGCCCCTGCTGCCTTCATGCAGTTAATGAATAGCATATTCAGGCCTTACTTGGATCAATTCATAGTAGTCTTCATTGATGATATATTGATATATTCAAAGACTAAGGAAGAACATGAAGAGCATTTAAGGATCGCATTGCAAGTATTGAGGGAAAATCAATTATATGCAAAGCTCAGCAAATGTGAATTCTGGCTTGAAGAAGTGGCTTTTCTAGGACATGTGATTTCAAAAGATGGATTATCAGTAGATCCGTCAAAGGTCGAAGCTGTTAGAAACTGGGAAAAACCAACCAATGCTAGCGAGATCAGAAGTTTCTTAGGTCTTGCAGGCTATTATCGGCGATTCATCAAAGATTTCTCTAAAATCACCATACCACTTACAAGATTAACTCGTAAGGAGATCCGATATGAATGGAGTGAGGAATGTGAAAGAAGTTTCCAAACTCTCAAAAATCATCTCACTATAGCTCCAGTGTTAGCTCTACCAATAGAAGGAGAGAAATTTGAGGTCTACACAGATGCTTCTGGCATTGGCCTCGGATGTGTCCTAATGCAACAAGAAAAGGTCATAGCATACTCTTCACGTCAACTGAAGAAGCATGAGGAGAATTACCCCGTCCATGATTTAGAACTGGCCGCGGTGGTATTTGCCCTAAAGATATGGAGACACTACTTATATGGAGTGCAGTTTACTGTATACTCCGATCACAAAAGTCTCAAATATCTATTTTCACAAAAAGAGCTAAACATGAGACAAAGACGCTGGCTAGAATATCTCAAGGACTTCGACTTCAATATACAATACCATCCCGGAAAGGGTAATTATGTTGCTGATGCCCTTAGTCGAAAGCCGAGAGCAATGATAGCCAATTATATGATACAAGAATGGAGGTTGCTAGAACAATTCTCCGAGCTCAATATAAGCTTGGACAAGGAAGCCAAATGTGTCACCTTATCTCATGTAAGCATACAGTCAGATTTATTATCTGAGATACAAGCCCTTCAAGATGATGATCCTATATTAGTGGAAATCAAAGGCAGATTAGAAGGACAATCTGATTTTCAATTAGCTTCTGATGGAAGATTATTATTCAAAGGTAGAACTTGTATACCCGACTGTCCGGAATTAAAGAAGAAGATCTTAGATGAAGCTCACCGATCAAGGTACACTATTCATCCAGGATCAACCAAAATGTATCAAGATGTAAGGAGGAACTTTTGGTGGCCCAATATGAAAAGAGAAATCGCGGACTATGTATCACGCTGTCTCACATGCCAACAAGTCAAGGTGGAACACCAAAAGCCTGCTGGAAAACTACATCCTCTAGATATTCCTAAGTGGAAGTGGGAGGATATTGGTATGGACTTCATCATGGGTTTGTCTAAATCTAAAGGAGGACATGATGGAATCTGGGTTATTATTGACCGATTAACTAAATCGGCACATTTCTTGCCAATAAAAAGTCGATGGTCGATTGATGTGCTAGCTGCACTATACATCAAAGAAATAGTCAGGTTACATGGAATTCCTGTCTCAATCGTGTCTGACAGAGATCCCCGTTTCACTTCTCATTTTTGGAAAGGATTACAACATTCGTTGGGAACGAGGCTCAACTTTAGTACTGCTTTTCACCCACAAACGGATGGTCAGACCGAGAGAGCTAATCAAGTTGTTGAAGATATGCTAAGAGCTTGCATCATTGACTTTGGTGGAAGCTGGCATGAACATTTGCCACTAGTGGAATTTGCATATAATAATAGCTACCAAGCTAGTATCCAAATGGCACCTTTCGAAGCTTTATATGGAAGGAGCTGCATATCACCCATATGCTGGAACGAAGTTGGAGAGAAACAACTATTAGGTCCAGACATGGTAAGGGATGCAACTGAGAAGATACAAGTAATCCGAGAAAGATTACAAGTTGCTCAGACCAGACAAAAGACTTATGCAGATACAAGAAGGAGAGATCTTGAATTCCAAATCGGAGATCATGTATTTCTCAAGATATCACCTGGACGTGGCATACGAAGATTTGGTGTTAAGGGCAAGCTTACGCCAAGATTCATCGGACCATTTGAGGTACTCGAAAGAGTTGACGAGGTTGCTTATCGCATCGCGTTGCCTCCTCAATTGTCCGAGGTACATAATGTATTTCACATATCCATGTTGAAGAAGTATGTACACGATCCATCGCATATTATTGAACATGGAGATCTGGTGATCCAGAAAGATCTCACATATGAACAGAAGCCTATGAAAATCTTAGATCGTGAAATACGAGCTCTAAGGAATAAGGTTATTCCCATGCTTAAAGTGCAATGGAATAAGAATACGGAACACGAAGTAACATGGGAGACCGAGGAATCTATGAAGAAACGATTTCCCGAGTTATTCTAAGAGGTATATATTCTACACTCTCCGCGTATATACATAATATGCAATGGAATTTGGGGACCAAATTCTTTTTAAGTGGGGGAGGGTGTAGCAACCCTGATAAATGAATATTTGAAATGAATTAAAACATATTTACAGAAGTAATACAGATAATAAGAATAGGGTTAATTGGACGAAATAAAATATTTTACAAATAACGCCTCTTAGTAAGGCGTTAATTTAAAAAGAAACACCTCTATATACGGCGTGACTAAAGAAAGGACGCCCTCACCTGACGGCGTCAAAACCAAACGCCAAAAAAGGGCAAGGCCAAGAAACGCCCCTGTCTTGGGCGTGTTTTAAAAATAAGGAACGCCCTTATATAAGGCGCTTCTTAAGAAACGACCTGAACAAGGTCGTTAATTAAAGAATCGACGCCCTGACCAAAGGCGTTAATTCCGTTCGTGAACCGTTCAAACCCAGAGCTTATCCAGGGAAAGATTAACCTAATCTAGTAAGTGTCTAATAGAGTAAGGACTCTATTAGGGATATACTACCCTCACACAATCACTAACTCTAATAGGACTTCCAAAGTCTTATAAATAAACCTGTTCGGCCAACCCTAAATCTATTTGGACGAACTACTGCTGCATGGTACGTGAAGAACAAACTGTTCTTCTTATTCCCTTTTGTTTTTCTTGCTTCAGATTATATGAAGAATAATTAGTCTTCTTCTTGTTCAGGAAACTCTGCTACTGCCGTTGAAGAATAGGTAATATTCTTCTATCTTTTTCCTTAAACGTCGATTATAACTATGAAGATTATTAACATCTTCATCTTCCTTCTTTTTCTCTTCCTCTACAGGTTCTGTAGCGTGAAGATCTTTGAAGAACATTTGTTCTTCTTCCGGCTACTGCTGCTGTTGCGGATTTTTTTTTTCGTTGCAACAGAGCTCATCTTCTATCTCATCCTTCACGTTCCATTAAAGGTAGGATTTTCTCAAGATACTGTAGCCCAAATGAAATTAATGCAAGATATATATAAGCATGTCATGCATACGGTTATTATAGTTTCCATGCGTTTTTCTGAAATATTTTGAAAGAGACGCCCCTGTCAAGGGCGCTATTTCACATGAAACGACCCTTCCCAGGTCGTTACTTTAATATCTAACGCCCTGTACTCAGGCGTTAATTTCTTTAAACCGTTAATCACCCACCTTAAGAACTGATTATCTATGAAATCATGATTATAAACAATGCATGATCCTCTGTCTTCAACCTGCTAACGTTACTGTCCTGATATTATCTTCGTTCCTCTGTTATCCTGAAATTATTACTGTCCTTCAAATTTCCTGCAGAAACTTTAAGTAACGACCTTGACAAAGTCGTTTTCCACATGTTAACGCCCTACCGTAGGGCGTAAGTTGAAAAGACACGCCCCTTCATAGGGCGTTTATCGGTCAAAATCCTGAAATACATATATTCTGTAATATAGAATTAAACAGTAACGCCCCTTTCCAGGGCGTGTTTTAGACAAATCGTGAAAAATTATTAATATTCTGTCAAAAATATAAATAATGAGACGCCTGCTACTGTAGTCGTCAACTCTTTAAGAAACGACCCCGTCCAGGGCGCGTTTTAGATAAATTACTGAATTATTGAAAATTCTGCAAAACGGAACATATGTAAACGCCCTTCTCTTAGGCGTTACTTACTTGAGAAACGACTTGACCTAAGTCGTTATTTTCTGTAAACTGATTTTTATCCTGATTCTATAACCGATGGTTTCATATTATACATATACGTATATATCGGCACTATTCTCCACTCCGTGAGTATAGTCTCACTTTTCACGTTGTTTCATCGATCACACTCAACTCTCATTGACATACAAGCTCTCCATTGGACATTCCGTTCCTTTGGACTAGCGAGTTAGTCATAGAGACCTCCGTAAGACTCCTCGTAGCCTTGGATTCCCTCAAGGCCGACTGAGCTGGTTGTACCCTAAAAACCCATTACACGATCCTTGCCATGTCAATCTAAAGAAACATGGTATACCGGCCCTTATGATCATACAAAGAGTATATCATAAGAAATTCTTAATGGGATGATGATATCATGCCATATCATGTCATTCTTGTAAAACTCAATTCTATGATAAGAATGAGGGTATCTTACCTTTGATATACTGTTCATGTGGACCTCAATTCTATATAAAGAATGTCCATATTGATTTGTCATGGTACCCAAGTTAAGGGAACCATATTCTACCTAGATTGTTATCGATATCGTGATTATACCGTTATTATCGCCATTCTATGTCCTTTGTCATATTTTGGACTCTATTCTATCAAAGTTGTCATACGTGTCTACAAGCTTGATTATTGAAATTCTATGTTGGCTATAAACAAGAGTGGATGTCAAAACACATGATAAATGCCTGCGCATATAGGGCCCGATCTGGTCCTGGGAGGAGCACCCGAAAGTACTTGTGCCCATGGGAGTTAAAATGATAAGGTATCTGGCATTATACCGAGTACTTGACTTGCTTGATTGGACATTCCACACACATCTTGTACTTGAAATCGTACTTGACTTGACATGAAATGCGTGGCCCAAAAAAGGGTAATTTACTTGCTTGATACATGATAGCCAAAGTTCTTGACATGACTTGTTAAACGTACTTGCTGGAATATCTTGAATAGACTTGTTATCTTATTTGAAAGTTCATGATTAAGTTCATCTTAGTTCCTTGAAATTACATTCTCTCTATCTTGTCGTTTTATGCGAGCATGCATAGCCTTATTGCATTCATGAAATACGTAATTACTTAAACCCCTTGCTAGTACTTGAGATATAATTTCCTACTGAGCGTTCGCTCATCCCGTTTGTCCCTTTTTACTTTTCAGGTAAGTCCGACGATGATGGAAGTCAATCGGATGGGAATGGTCATGAGTGAAAGTGCTAGAGCTGCTCAAGTGTCATCTAGTCTTTTCTATAGTTTCTTGAGTCAACTATGTACTTTTCTTTTTATTAAACAGAGTATTGGATTTGTAATAGTCTATTATAAAGGAATAAAGCATTGGGTTATCTTGCTATTTTGCGCATCTCTGTCTTTGTGTCGAATACACGACCACTCTGATTGACATGATTGATATAGACACGTCGCACACCTCCGGGTATCTTCCGCGCTCGGGGCGTGACACTGAACATTGTTGTTATGAACTGGCGGTAGGTCCCCAGTATGCTAGAAAGATGCCCCGAAGAAGACGAAGTTGCTACTATCAGCACGGTACAGGCGTCTGATTGGAGACAACACCTGCTGCAGTGGTTTCTACACCAACAACTATCGCAGAAAAGGGAAGAAAAGATGAAACTTCTGAGAATCAAAGATTCTTATGAATCTAGGAATGGAACTTTGTTCCGAATAATGGCAGATGGACGCAAGAAGATTCTACTCCGCTGCCTGTCCACTGAGGAAGCTTGGCAAGCGATGAAAGAAGTACATGCCGGAACTGTAGGTGCCCACCAGGCTGGCCCCAAGATGAAGATAGAAATCAAGAAGCTGGGCTACTATTGGCCCACCATGTTTGAAGACTGCTGTAAATTCGCAAAGTCATGCCAGAAATGTTAGGAGAATGCTATCGTGCCTAGAAGGCCTCCTACGACTCTACACCCTACAGTTCCCAGCTGGCCATTTGCACAATGGGGAACTGATGTAGTCGGGCCACTGCCGACTTCCTCGGCCGGACACAAGTACATACTGGCCATAACAGATTACTTCTCCCGATGGGCATTATCTTCCGGTTCGGAATCCCCAGCCGAATAATATCTGATAATGGAAGCCATTTCAGATATCAGAAGGTCTATCGGCTTGCCAAGAAATATAAAATCGAGTGGAGGACTTCTACCCCTTACAATCCACAAGCAAACAGGTTAGCGAAAGCTTTTAACAAGACTCTCTGCACCCTGCTGGCCAAGGTCGTCAGTTCCAATAAAAAGGACTGGGAAGAAAAAATGTATGAGGCTCTGTGGGCATACCGCACCGTCTTCAAGACACCTACAGGGTGCTCACCATACTCACTGGTATACGGCTCAGAGGCAGTGGTTCTGCTAGAGCTGGAAGTCCCGTCACTCAGAGTGGCAGTCCAATATGGCCTGGCCCGTGGCGAACAGACCAATGCAGAAAGAAGATTAGAAGAATTAGCTGAATTGGAAGAGAAACGCCTCCAAGCTCAGAAGAATATCCAAATGTATCAGGCCCGCATGGCTAATGCATTTAACAAACTCATAAGAGGACGAGAATTTAAGAAAGGTGATCTCGTCATGGTCAAGAAAAGAGAAGTCATGGCGTCCAACCTAAAAGGGAAGCTGAATGCTAATTGGGAAGGTCCTTATGTGATACAGAGGGTCTACGAAGGAGGAGCCTACGTGGTTGTCAACCATTGAGGGGAAATTCAATTCTCACCACTCAACGGAAGACATCTAAAGCTGTATCATGCAGCACAACCGACATTCCCCGAGTGGTCAGGTAAAACTACCCTTTTCTTGGTCTAGCGGCACTCCGCCCTAGCCGAGCTACCCTTTTCTTGGTCTAGCGGCACTCCGCCCTAGCCGAGCTACACCTTTCTTGGTCTAGTGGCGCTCCGCCCTAGCCAAACTACCCCTTTCTTGGTCTAGTGGCGCTCCGCCCTAGCCAAACTACCCCTTTCTTGGCCTAGCGGCACTCCGCCCTAGCCAAGCTACCCCTTTCTTGGTCTAGTGGCACTCCGCCCTAGCCGAGCTACGCTTTCCTTGGTCTAGTGGCACTCCGCCCTAGCCAAGCTACCCTTCCTTGGTCTAGTGGCACTCCGCCCTAGCCAAGCTACCCTTTCTCGGTCTAGTGGCACTCCGCCCTAGCCAAGCTACCCTTTCCTTGGTCTAGTGGCACTCCGCCCTAGCCAAGCTATCCTTTCTTGGTCTAGTGGCACTCCACCCTAGCCAAGCTACCCTTTCTCAGTCTAGTGGCACTCCGCCCTAGCCGATCTACCCTTTTCTTGGTCTAGTGGCACTCCGCCCTAGCCGAGCTACCCCTTTCTCGATCTAGCGGCACTCCGCCCTGGCCAAGCCACCCTTATCTTGATCTAGGGGCAGTCTGACCTACTGCCCTCTCTAGAGAAAAAAGGAGAATAAAAGAGAGTAAAAATGGGGTTAAAAATAGAGATACCCCGCCAAACTTGATTCTATATTAGGAACAAGTACAAAAATGGCCCAGAACCCAGCTGTGGTGAAAACCCGAAAGGGCACTACAGGCAAAATCGGGTACCCCACCACGTGAAAACCCGAAAGGGCGCGTGGGCAAAAGCAAGAGGGGGCTGGCTTCGGCGAAAACCCGAAAGGGCGCTTAAGCCAGTAATTTGGTAAGTTAAAGTTCCCTTTTTCACCCTTCCTGATAAAACTCCGAGAAGGATGATCATCATAAAGTCCCACCGGAGATCCTGTCCAACAATTTCTTGTCCCTTGTCATCATCGACAAGATCGGCCGGTCTCTTTCTTTAACCTAGACTCTTCGTCCCTGTTAAGCTAGTCTACATTCCTGGCAACAGCTTCATGCCTGAGCCGCCATCCGCCGCATGTCCCTTTGATGATGAAACCCCGTTGATCGCAAGGCATATTGCCTCGATCAATGCTAAAAAGCCCACCTCGGAATAGACCTTCCGTCTGTTCTGATGAAATGCTTCCACTTGTTTTCGTCTAAGATCCACCACGATGAATCTCATCCAGTCTAGATCTTACATCTATTCTGATAAAACCTATCATACGTCCCGCCGTGACGAAACCTGTCCGGTTTAGACCTTACGTCTATCCCGATGAAACATATGAAATCCTTGCATTGGTATGAACCCGGTACCGATGATGAAACCTGCTGTTGATCGATTGACGCATTGCCCGATCAGCGATGAAACCTGTCCGGTTTAGACCTTACGTCTATCCCGTTGAAACATATGAAACCTTTGCATTGGTATGAGCCCAATACCAATGATGAAATCTGCTATTGATCGGTTGGCAGACTGCCTGATCGATGCTAAAACCCATCCAGGGTAGACCTTCCGTCTGCTCTGACAAACACGACACAGCTGTTTGAATCAATTCAGACCCTTTGTCTGGATAGATCATGAAACTCTATTCCTTTGCGTTAATGTCAAACCTTACATGAATGATGAAACTCACATTTTCAGCAAATGGCTTCGTGTCCGAGCTGCTATCTATATCCTCTAAATCAATTCGGACCATTCGTCTGGATAGATCATGAAACCCTATTTCCCTTTGCATTGATGTTGACACCCACATCAATGATCATGTATCCACAATAAACATATGGCCCCTTGGTCCATAGAATGAAAGTTCTAGTTCTAGGAAAGACGATGACAAAGGAAAAGAGAAAGAATACAAAAAATATATATATGAAAAGTGGGGTTAAAAATAGAGATACCCCGCCAGACTTGTTCAGGCATTCTGGACAAGGGCAAGAATGGCTAAAACCCAGCTGTGGTGAAAACCCAAAAGGGCACTGCAGGCAAAATCGGGTACCCCGCCACGTGAAAATCCGAAAGGGCGCGTGGGCAAAAGCAAGAGGGGGCTGGCTTCGGCGAAAACCCGAAAGGGCACCTGGGCCAGTAATGTGGTAATTATGAGAAATTCCATACTTCCTTCCCTTGATAAGGCCTTCCGTTAACCGATCGGCTCCTTGCCCGGTCAACGATGAAACCTTTCCAGGGCAGACCTTACGTTTACCCTGATATAATCTGCATACCCTCTTGCAAATGTCCCACCGACAATAAAACCCATCACCATTCTGATAAAGCCCGGCCAGCTCAGACCTTACGTCTGTCCTGATGAAACTCTTAAACCTTCTCTTGATCGATCGGCTCCTTGCCCGGTCAGCAATGAAACTCTACCAGGATAGACCCTACGTCTATTCTGATGAAACCTACGTATTGTTTACCAAAGTCCCACATGCGATCAAACCCTATCCAGGCTAGACCTTACGTCTATTCTGATGAAACCTATGAAACTTCTTTGCATCGATATAAACCCAATGTCGATGATGAAACCAGCTATTGATCGACTGGCACCCCGCCCGATCAATGATAAAACCCTATCCAGTCTAGACCTTACGTCTATTCTGATGAAACCTATGAAACTTCTTTGCATCGATATAAACCCAATGTCGATGATGAAACCAGCTATTGATCGACCGGCACCCCGCCCGATCAATGATGAAACCCCATCTGGTTCAGACCTTACATCTGTCCTAATGAAAACCACGGACCTTCAAAGTCCTACCTGAGGTAACCCTATCCAGTGTAGACCTTACGTCTATTCTGATGAAACCTATAAAACTTCGTTGCATCAATATGAGCCCAATATTGATGATGAAATCATGCACCGGCCGATTGGCACACTACCCCGACTGGCTTTGAAACCTACCCGGGATGGACCATTCGCCCGTTCCGGATGATGCTCTAGGCCTTTTCATTCACATTCCCGCAAACAGTCTCCCTTGCGGCACATATGGCCAAAGAAGATGTTTGCTACTACCAACAGAATTTGGTTTAAGCACGCCCCCCGGATGCCGTCACGCGGTGGAGCGAGTTCCCCATCCTTTCTATGAAGGGATGGACGCTCTCCTGCCAGGTACGGGCCATTCACAGGAGGGACTGCTAGAACCACTACCCCACTTCCCAAAGTGATGAAACCACATAGAAAAGACGATGGATACACATGAAGCCGAAGATTCCTTTTCATTAAAAGAGGAGTACACAAAGAGCCCCGAGGGGACACTGTATCACAAAAGAGGGCAGAAGAAAACAAAGAAGAGATAATTCAAGGCCGCCGGAAGATATCTTCAAAGGCCAAAAGACTTACATCGGGGGCGGCTCTTAGCTCGTGAAGGCGCGCCTCCTCTTCCTGAAGCTTCACGGACATACCCTGGAGAGACATCACCCGTCCCTCCAACAAGGCCACCTCCTCGGTGGACTGTAGCCGAATAGAGGATAATTGTTGCAGCTCGGCTCGAAGTCCAGCGAGTTCCGCTTCTAGAATGGCTATCCGGTCCTGGAAAGCTTCCTCCCGCTGAACAACACTCTGTAGCTCAGCCTGGCATTCGTCAAGGGCAAGCGTCAGCTTCTCCAGCTCAGATTTACACTCTAACCTCTGCAACTTCAATGCCGTCAGCTTGTCGGTCATAGTCCGTGCTAGGAAATCCCTCCGATGCATGAATTTCAGTAGAAGCAGAACACGCTGAACCCATATGTCCAAAGGGCAGCCCATGGCCTGCAGGCCGGCAGTGAAGCGATCAGTAATTTCCTTCAGCTACAAATGTGTCAAGCCAGGCTGCGATTCTACGAGCTGGCGCAGCATATCCAGGTTCTGCCAGACAAAGCTCTCAGACGATGTAAAGGCAAAAGAAGCGGAGGGGATCACTTCAAAGGTCACTTCACTATCAATGTCCGCCCACAGCGCAATAGCCGGCCGGGAGGACGAAGACGGTAAATCTGCTGGGAGAGCTGGCTGGTCCCTCTCTATACTCTTCTGCCGAGCCGAAGACTCCTCTACTACCGCTGCCTCAGGAGTTATGGCTTGAACACCCGCAGGAGGAGAATCAATAAATGATGGAGCTATCTCTTCATGGGTCTCCTGAGTGGGGGCTTCATCTTCAACTACTCTTTCTGGTAATGGGGACGAAGGCGCCCTAGTTTGTGGAGGCAGAAATCCAGTCTCTGTAGCCACTATGGCAAGGACTGCTGACTCGGGCGCAATGGACATTACTGTTGCCGGTATAAAAGTCGAGCTCCTGGCTGGGTCTGCTTCGGCTCTAAAATCTGAGGCCCTACCAGGGACGGAACTTTCTCCTGAGGCCCCCAAGTCCAATGATGCTAAGTCAGTTGAAGATTGTATCCTTACTGGCACAGGGCGGATAACCTCAGAAATTCCCATGCAAGTTAAAGGTAAAGCAGGGATAATGGCCAAGTCTGCGGATGAAACAGCCATAGAAACTGCGGCCGCGTCTGAGCGGATGATGACAGGGTCCTGAGGACAAAGCAGAATGACCTTCAGCAATGAATGAAAGAAAATAAATAGAACAGCAAACAAAAAAAGAGAAGCTTACCTTTAAAGTGGGGTCCATACCCTCGAAATGAGACAAAAGGGGAGAAAGCTCCGTAGTTGAAGCAGCAAACGGAGGGGTTATGTCAACCTCGGTGTCGAGCCCGGCAAACTCCTCTTGCAATTCCTCCTCAGAAGATAGCATCAGCAGCTTAGGAGGCTGTAAAGGCGGAAGGCCTTTTGCAAATACGGGCAAGGCTTCTGATTTTAGAACTTCCTCCTCACTGTCGCTGAAAGTCACTTCCTCCTCATTATCAGGGACGGTCTCAGAGCTGCCCGAGGATATCTCCACATTAGCTATATGCTGCGGGGTCGCCTCTAGAGCATGCCGGGATGCGGATCGGGTGATTATGCGTCTGGCCGGAATTGAGCTCGTTTTGTTTGAGTCCTGTGAACCTCCTGTGGTTGAGGCGACTCTCCCGCTGCTATCATGGCCTCAGTCTGCTCCCCGACTGCCACTTCAGCAAAAGAGAACCTCTGAGGGATACAATAGAAAAAAAAAATAATGGAAGTATAAAGAAAAAGATGAGAAAGCACATTTACCCTCCTCCTCGCCAGTCGGGGTAGGAGAAGGCAGCCTCGTGTCCCTTTCCACAGGCATTGCAACCTGCTCCTGGGCTGTATCAGATAAAGAGAAGCTCAGCCTCGAAGAACTCCTTAAAAGATCAGTCAAGAAGACAATGAAGATTGCATCTACAAGCTATTACCGCCACTCTCGGCAGGTTCCTGAGCGACCTCCCTCTGAGACCTGAACTCGTCGAAAGAGGGGATGTCTGGAAGAGGGGTTCCGGCATCCGTCACAACCAGAGCTGACTGCTGGACCCGAACAACCTTGGCCCTCTTGGCCTTGGCAACTGCAGCTTTCACCACAGAAGGCTTCCTCTTCTTGCCCGGAGGCAAGGGAGTGGTCGTAGGTGCCGCTGCAGGAATTTCAAAGTAAGCAGGCTTCTCAGCTTGAGCAATAATCTTCCTGTAGAGTCCCTGCCGCTTTATGTCCGGTCTATCTGTGCAAGACACAAGAAAGGCAGTCATAGTCGACAGATGCAGAACATAACAATAAAAGAAAGATGCCATGAGCACACAGGAAGGGTCATACCTGCTGGGCCATCATAAAATGTGGAAAGCGGCCAATACAGATAAGCCACCTCCTTCGATCGGGAAGCAGCCTCCTTCACGAGCCAGCATATGTCACCAATGGTCTGGCACTTCTCTGTCAAGGCAGCCAAGTCTTTATGTCCGTGGAAGTCGAGGCAATGAAACAGGCTGAGATAATCCATACACCAGCCGTCGACATAATGAAAAGAAACAAAAAGCGGCTTATTCAGAATGCCAGCTATCGGGTTCTCTACTGATAGCCCGTGAACAATTAGCAGTACAAAAAGCCAAGAAGTGTGCTGATAATATGTCTGGGTGCGGTCTTCCCTCCGCACAAAGGTCCTGTAAGGGTGAAACCTGTCCACCGGACCCCTCCAGGGGGCTACTGTCGGGAGAGGTTCCTCCGGGGGGAACGGATATTGTACATCCAAATGAACACCCCCTATATGGCCCAACTACCTCAGATCCTTTGTAAAAGCGTCTTCATTAATTTCAGAGAAGACAGGAGTGGGTGGTTCAGAACCTTCCTCTTTCAAAGATCGACGCATGGCAACATATGTTTCCGCCTCCTTCTGGTGCTGTGAATAGAGCCTTTTCAGATGGACCTCATCAATTTCAAACACAGGCCCTAATTGCCGCTTTCAGAAAGAGCGCTCGGTCACGTCCCAAAAGGCGCCTCTGCCATCTTTATAGAAGTTGGTGCGTGTATTCCACCACTTAATGTATTCTGATGTGACACGGGGAATATGATTAGAAACGATCGGGACCCTGAAAGTTACGCCCTCTCGGCGATGAAAGAAATCCCACCATGTTCGACCGTCACTGGCAATGGTGGACCCATGCTTGGCACGGCTGTCCAAAGGAAACTGGGCAACCGATGGAGGAATATGCTGATCATAGCCAAAGTTTCTGCTGAAACGGAATGGATAATAGGGCTCCAAAATGAGCAAGCCTCCCTTCCTGAAAACCAATACACTAGGCCGAATAGCCATAGCCCACCTGACCAGTTCTGGTTCTAATATGGGCCGGGTGGCATTGACCCCCGAAACAGGATGGACATAAGTTTCTACCTCCTCCATTTTGCATTCCCTCTGAGGGTCCACTAAAGCAGCCGAACCTACTGCCAAGCTCCAAAAATGAATGCTGCCAGGAGCGTCTACAGGCACTTTTATCAACCTGCCCCTTATCTTAAACAGCTGCTTTGAGAAAGGACCAGGTTCGGTGCTAGCAAATTCGATCATCCGAGGAAGCAATGTGTCCGACTGTAGAGTCCTCGGGGCCAACTCGGGGAAAATACTGCAGACCCAGGCATTAAAGAAGTGAAACGGACCCACAGTCCTTAAGGAGCGGGGAACCCGATGTTTATGCAAATCCCCCAATGATTTGTAAATTAGGCACAAAGCCGCTGGGCACAGGGACAGCCTCATCCCCCAGGCCATCTGACAGGCCGGATATATAGCTTCTGACCTGATAGTCATCTCGTCCCCTTGAGGAAGAGCGAAGGTGCACAGCCAGAAGGTCAGATAAGCTGCACAGTGAGTGATAGGGTCAACCCCTGCTGGGTTCGGGCTGTCTGCACCTGCTCGGCGCAGTGAAGCTGGCAGTGCTAATTTGTAACGAGGGGCCCTGATTTGCTTGCTAGAAGTCAGTCCCACAGAAGGGAAGTCCACATACTTCAAGGGACCCCCGAAGAAGTATTGTATCCATTGTCCTACACGGACTCTCAATCTGTTGCTCTTTTCCCGGGGCTGATAGCCTTTGGAAGATCCCCGGCTGTAGGCCAGACAAATGGAACGATAAGCTTTCATTAAATATCGGTATGCATAGCCGAAAGAATATCGGCCCTCTCCATCAGAGGCGTCCTTTACAGAGTCATCCAGGCAAACCTCCTCATATGGCTCCCCATCAATAGGCAGACCAGAGAGCTGCGAAAGACTCTAGAGGTCGAGAGATGTTTCACCCTCTACTGTGTAGAATGTGTTAAACTGTGGGCAGAATACTTCAAACACGCCACAACATAGTCCCCGAGAGATGGGATAGCGGAATCTGGAGGCGAATACACTATGGCAGACCCCTGCTCTAATCAGTAAAGGGGCGTACTCCTTCAGGACAAATTCTGTGAATTCCGCTGCCCCTACCCTGAAGAGATGAGCATCTGTCACTTTAGCATCTCCAAACCAGCCGGCAGCTAGCTGATATTTAAATTGAACGGCCAGACAGTTCAGAATAAATGGCTCGTCCCTGTAACCCCACTTCACAGGTGCTAGAAAAAGTCCGAAGTTGGTCTTTTCCCGGTGGACGCGACCGGCTGCATGGTCCCACCTCGCCGGGGTGAACTCTGGAGCCCGGATCAACATTTTCTTCTCCGGCTCTAATTCAGAAATACCCAGCACGGCATTCCAGTCCCGCTGCTCGCCTGGAAGATATGTAGCCCGGGCACGATAAACAGAGCCCTTCATGCTGTCTCTGTTAGTAAGTATTGCCGCTTCCACAGACCGAGCAAGCAGAAGATCTCTTATTCCGCCTATGGTGAAGGACTGGATAAATGGCAATAGATGACGATCCTTTGGTAGGTCCGGACGGTAGTCAACAG
The DNA here is from genome assembly GCA_022559845.1 of Amorphophallus konjac. Taxonomy (NCBI): domain Eukaryota; kingdom Viridiplantae; phylum Streptophyta; class Magnoliopsida; order Alismatales; family Araceae; genus Amorphophallus; species Amorphophallus konjac. The sequence goes on from JAHNEJ010003554.1 coordinate 43,172, forward strand.
CTCTTCTGAAATCAATACCTTCTATGGAAGAATAGACCCCAGAAGTCGGCACTGTGTCAGTCTCAGAATCAGAGGACTCGTCAACAGTAGCAATCTGATTATAGCCAAAGCTCAGACTGTTCACGTTCATCCAGTTGACCGAGGCGCGAGATATATCCGGCTGAGCCGATGAGCTCGCTCCCACAGTCATGGAAGCCGCAGCAGAAGAGTCGGAAGCCATGTCAGCACCTACAATCAGGGAAAGACGAGAAGATAAGCATCGGGAAGATGAATGGGCATAAAATGATGAGGTAAACAATTTTCGATAAATTTCGGCAGCATCTCCTCTTATCTAGGGTATGCCCAAGAAAGATAGGGAGTCACCCACCAAGAGGGAGTGATCCCAGAGATAAAAAGGGATTTCATCCCAAAACAATGCCCCACCTAGCGAAGTCTACGCAGACGGGAAGAAAAAATAGGACGGCCGAAAGGGAGAGAAGCCCGCGCCGATGAGAAGAGGCCGAAGAGAGAGAAGGAGATGTGAGAAATGAGAAGAAGAAAGGCGATGGTCGCCTCAAAAAGAAGCCAAGACGAGAGGTTCTCGGTGCGATGAAAAGCGCACCGAGAACCCCTCCCCGTCGGGCCAAGGCGCGCCGAGAAGCCCCGGCCGAGAGCTCGCATGCCGACTGCCAAGAACGTGCCGAGAAGCTGCTGATCCTCGCGCTGAGAACCTGATCAAGAGGCGCGCCGACAATCTGCCCAATCCTTGGGCCGAGAAGTCCATGAATATCATGCTGAGAAGACTCCAAAGTGCTGGAAAGAAAAGAACACAGAAATAAAAAGTATGTGTGCATAATATTGCTGCAATAAGTTGATCAAGTCTAAGGATTAGATTAAAGAGAAATGGAGGAAGATATCCTCGAATGCTAAAAAGGCACATGCGGACCCCGTGCCGCTTGCTCTGCGCTTACGCCATCCGCAGGTGGGGGGCATTTGTTGACACATTGAAAATGAGCAAGGGCGGAAAAAGAATTGAAAAGAAGATCAGACCAATAGTGAAAGATTGATGGTAAAGCTCGTCAACCATCTGCCCGGCTGAAGCCTTTTTCGGCCAAGCTGATATCCGGTGTCGTCGTCAGCCAGACGGCAACACTGATGAAGTAGCAGTCAACTGACTGATGAGACCCTCTATCACACTGTAACAAGAGCTATATTAAGTCAGATGTTGACTTGTTAACAGATAAGACAAGAGCGAGACAAAGATGAAGCCAAAACCAGTAAATGAAGATTATAAAGACTCCTGCAAAGTCAGAATGGAGGAAGTACCGTACCAGGCTAAAGATGTTATCCTGTCTTGTCATCATTCAGGTGACAATGCTGATGAAACAATACCCGATTTTGTCGTCATTCAGATGACAATGCTGATGAAATCCCAGCCTACTGACTGATGAAATCTCAGAATGATCTCAATAAAAGCTATGCCACCAATAAAGGGCCATCTCCTATTCTGATAAATGTATTTGAAGGACTAACAAAGGTCAGGGCATATGTGAAGTTTAGAAGCCCTAAATGGGCCTGCCAAATGGGCTCACGAAAGCGGCGTCGGGATGCTCTATGGAGGCCACCTAGCGCGCCGGGAGCTGCTATACTCGACTGATGCACGCCGTGAAGGCGAAGAGGCACATCGACTTCCATCTGCCGAGAGGTCAGGAGGGGCTGGGTCTATATAAACCCACTCACTCGCAAGATTAGAAAAAAGGGGGAAGAGAGGGGTTTTTGGCAAGCGGAAGTCGACCTCCTCCAGAAGAAACATAAAGAAGGAGAGCCCGAGAAGAGAGAAAAAGCAGAGAAGAGAACCCGAGGCCGATCGAAGGTGGGCAGCCGGGGAGGGAGAGGAGTCAATGCTCCACCCTCCCCCCCCCCATTTCTGTAGTTCATTTTCTTAATTTCGATGGTTTCTCCTTCTTCTTCCTCTGATGTATGCTATAATGTTCTAACCGATTTCACGCCGATAGGATGATGTATCGCTTTTGCTTTCTTCCTATGTATCTCCTCTGATGTATGGGTTAGACGGAGTATCAGTGTTGAAAGAATGAATATGACAGGTTGCAATTGGTGCCTGCTGTTCGTTTCCCTGAAGCCTTGTTGCCATCCCTCATGTTTTCTGCCTTATCTTAGACTCTGTAGCATGCTATTCCCCTCCCCAGTTTGATCAATAGTCTCCTGATTCGCCTGGTTTTCAAACGCTCTCTATGCTTATTCCAGAGCCAGGGACAGACCATCCCTTGGCCCCTGGAACAAAGCGAAGCTATATAATGACCGCTGTTTATGAGATTCCGGAGTTTCAGATGCGTACGTTCTGACTGCTAATATTATCGAAGTCATTCCTGGGCCAGAGACAGCCATCTCTTGGCTCCCAGGATGATGAAGGATAACATTAAAACTGTCCCTGGAACTCTGCGTAATAATGGTGACAGGGATCCTCCAGACCCTGATCTTCCCTAATTCCTCTTCGATCATGGCCTTCCTTTGGAGCCTAAACCTAATCCAGTTCCAATTTGATGAATTGATTCACTTTTATCCCAAAGAAACCCTCTATCCTGGTCTGGACCATCAAGAAACCCAAAACAGGGTGCCGTAAAACTCTAAAACTCATCCCGGCGCCCTCATCCATCTCGGCGTCACGAACAGTAGAATAGGTGAATAGTTCTCGGCGCAAGCGTTCCCGCGCCGAGGACTCCATCTTCTTACCTGCGCCGAGAAGCCCTTCCCTTGGCCACCTTGTTGGCGCGCCAAGAAGCCTGCCTCTTGGCCTCATCTCCTGTGCGCTGGGAACTCCCTCAGCCTAGCCTTCTGGCGCCGAGAACCCTAACTCCTTGGCCTCCTTGCCTGCGCCGAGAACCCTAACCCCCCTGGCATCCTTCTGGCACCGAGAAACCTAACTCCTTGGCCTTCTCACTTGCGCCGAGAACCCTAGCCACTCTACCTTCACGCCGAGAACTCTATTAATGCCAGCTTCCCGGCACCCCGAATAGAACCTTGTGAAGAACCCTTCCCGGCACAGTGGTTTTCGCGCCGGGAACCTATATGCCCATTTAAAGCTGTGCCGAGAAGCTGCCTTGCCATCCACTTGAACCTCCGATAGCTTGATCAAACACACCCAGAGATACCCATGAGTCACCAGGCCCGTCCAGGGGATAAATCCAAAGGGGGTCAGACTCCCTTATGTTCCACCGTCCCACATCGGATTCATGAATAACCCCTTTAGCTCGGAAGGTCTCTGCCACTGCATGAGTTCCACCGGCTTCCTTAAGGGAAAATCGAACATTGCCCCATGGCAGATACGTGGTTCGGGAAGTTCGACACTTCTCTCTCTCTTGGCTTTCATCCCGGCACTCCGTGGGTGATAGCCTATTCCCCCTGGGCATAATCCAGATTAAGGGGAAATGCTGCCAAAATATCGATTGATGCTTTAACCCCGACAAGCCCCGGGAAGTGTGTATCATACACCTCCCGTCTGGCTCAATTCTTCGGGGGATACGAATACTTCGAGACCCTTGGCCGGATGAGAAACGTGAAAGGGGGTATATGTCCCCGATGATTGTTCAGGCCCCGTCCCGCCACTGCGTGGACGGTGTCCTATTTCTATCCGGCATGACCCACATAAGGGGAGGTCATGCTGATTTAATAATGTGTCGTCTATTCAACCATCTTCTTAGAATAACAAGAACTTCAATGTTATGCACTGTCATTCTCAACCGCCCCGAGGGGCCTCCTATTTTGGCGTTTAATCAAGGGTTGTCCTTCTTAGGAAGGGCGTAATTAACTTCATAGCCTTTATGGTGTGACGGAATTCCGGTCCTGACTCGGACTTCACAATCGACTGACTGAGTCAGATCGAGCGCACAATAAATCGTCACTCCGGTGACTGGCACGCCTAACAAACCAACGAATAAACCACATAATAAAATAAATAATAAATAAACGATGAATAAAACCATCCCCACAATTACGCTGGGAGTACTTTCTTTATAAATAAGTGAAATATCCACAGAAATCCACATAATTTCACGAAGTACTTGTTTACTAAGTGAAGAGTACATTCTTGCTTGTTACATGACTTTCTAGTGCATAACCTTCATGGTTATGAAAAGTATATTCTTGTTGCATTCTTGAAAGGCCAAATTTATATTCTTGTTCCATACTTGATCATATCTCATATCTCAAGCTTGGTCGTATCTTGTTATTTTGGCTTTATTCGCATGTTTCATCATATTTGCATAATTTATATTATCCTTTAGAGCTAAGATGCTAATTACTTAAATCTGTCAATCATGTTGATACGAAGATACCTACTAGGCAAGTGTGCTCGTTACCCTACTTTCCATTCTTTTTTAGGAAATTCTACTGGAACGGATTCAGATTACTCGGGTGATGGATCCGAGAGCGATTAAAAGAAATATGGATTCGAGTGAAGACTTAGAATGTCAAAATATGTCTAGATTGAGTCATTACATGTAATTTTTATTTTTATTGAGTCTAGATCAAAAAGAGTCAAATATTTATGTATTTGGATTATGATTATATGATATGAAATATAGGTGAAAGTTTGATTAAATTATTGTGCAATTATTTTGTGTGATTGTTATTGCGCTCTGATTATATTGCTTGCTTGAGACTTACCATGCCGACTGTTCGCGTTCCCGATTGTTTCCGCTGCATAATCTCAGGGCGTGACATACTGCGTTATTTACCTTGGTGGCGATCACACTTTCCTTTATTTGGGCATTGTTCATCATTTTGCTTACTTGCTTTTCTCTTTTATCTTTAGTTGCTCCACACCCCCGGTGTGTGTTTTTCCTTTTATTCCCTTGCTCCACGCCCCGGCGTGTGTTTTTCTTTATTCTTGCAGTATTGAGATAACATGCCCACGAGTTTCATGTTGATTGCTTGAGTTAGTCCACCACTTGCTCACACATATTTCACATCTTTCATATCTCTCACATTACATATCACATCACCATCACAACAAAAATATCAACAATTGTCTCATCACGAATGATCTTGAAATTATCTATTGTCATGTCTACTTTCCTTTATAGTTCTTGAAATTGTTTTCGATTCATTTATCTATCTCGTGTCAATATAGTTCTTGATTATGATATCTTGCATGATCTGCATATTCATGTTAAATGGTTAATTACTTAAAGCTAGCTTGGAGCTTGAGATATAAGACCTACTGAGCGTTCGCTCACCTAGTGTTTTCCAATGATTTTCAGATAATGACCATAGTGATGGCGAGAACGAACAAGATGGGCAAGGGCAAGACTGAAGAGAGCTCCGACAAATCTAGATGAACCTCATGGTCTTGTTGTCTTTTGTCTTATGTCAAGTCTAGTTTGAGAGTCCAATGTAATTTTCCTTTATTGAGTCTTTCTAGTGGAGTCAAAATTGTAATAAACTTACATTTGCAATAAAATTATATTTTGTTCAATCATATCTTGTCTCATGGCTATGCTCTGATTGACATGACTATTTAACTATCATGTTTCGGGCAATGTCTCCCGCTGCTATCGATTCGGTGCGTGACAAAAGGTGGTATCAGAGCCTAGGCTTTATAAATCCCTAGGTCATCAAGTCCAAGTTATAGATCGAGTTGTCCTTGTCAATTACCCCATCGGAATCCCGTGAGAATTCGGTAGAGCTCTGGGATAACCAATAAAATACGTCTCATCTACATTAAAATTAATGACAAGATGTGAATAATCATTACCTTAAAAATTATTTTGTAGGCTAAAATGGCTAACGAGAGAACTTAATGGAGAGAGATGCAGCATACCATCCAAGGGTTGACTCAGGCGTTGCAATAGGTTGCACAAGGTGGAGTTCAACACGGAGCCGGGGATTTGCATCGGAAGTTCCAAAAGATGAATCCCCTTAAGTTTAGTGGGTCTACCAACCCAGATGATGCGAAAAATTGGGTACAAGAAATAGTGAGAACTTTCAGGGTTATGCAGTGTACCGACTAAGAGAAGGTGCTATTGAGGACGTATCAACTAGAAAAGGATGCTCGGACATGGTGGGGGTCCGTGGAAGCAATCTTGCCCAACGATCAAGTTACATGGGATGAATTCCTTGAACACTTTAATGAGAAATATTTTTTAGAGAGATTCCGGGAAAAGAAGGCTATAGAGTTTGCGACATTGAAACAACGTAGTTTATCGGTAGCGGACTATGAGGCGAAGTTTTCTAGATTGGCCCGTTATGCACCTCATTTAGTCATCACGGAAAAGATGAGAGCAAGGAGATTTATGAATGGCTTAAAGATAGAGCTTATTCCTCAATTAGCTCCGTTAGAAATTTAAACTTATATGGAGATGGTCAGGAAAGCGCAACTATTGGAAGACGCTATGGATGTGATGGAGCGAATCAAAGGAAAAATTGCCAAGAAGTAGTTAGCTAACAGATCCAAGAGTGGGGAACCCGTACATGGAAAGAAGAGGTTCAATGGAGATAATGGTTCTCGGAAGGACAAGAAACCCCGGAATGAAGACCCACAAGTTGCTCCGGCCAAGGAAAAATGTGAACATTGTAATAAAGGAGGTCACCAACCGGAAGAGTGTTGTTATAAACTCGAGAAGTGCATTTGTTGCGGAAGTGAAGATCATAGAATCGCCCGTTGTCCACTTTTAAAGGAACAAGCGTGGCGAGAACATCAACAAGGTGGACCTAAGCGGCAGGGTAGGCTACAAGCATTCGAAGGTATTTGTAAAAACCTACCTCTGTTATAAATTGTATGATTGGATATGGTGATCTTAGTACTTAGCATGCTATGAGAATAAATCTAGCTAGAATAGATATTTTTGAATATGGTGATTTTACCCCACTACTATGGAAAGAAAAATCGTGTGAATTTGGGGACCAAATTCTTTTAAGTGGGGAGGGTGTAGCACTCCGAAAATTTAAATGGAGAATAAATAATAATAACTATCTAATATTAGTCATATAATAAGTATGAAGAATAAATTTCATTTTTTAATAAATAGAAATAGCCAAAATACATGATGAGCATTAACATCAATTAATGGGTCTTGGTAAATTGAATCGAAAAGGGTAATGGACTTTAGTAAGAATATGGTTTAATGGGCTTTAATACTAATTAGTTTAGTGGGCTTTTCCGTTAAAACCTGTATAGAAAAGGCCATTAACGTAGAAGCCATTAAACCTTATACTAAACAATGGACTTTTAAGGATATATATATATATATATATATGGGTAAAATGGGCCTTAGTAATGGGCTTCTAAGAGTATAAACATAGTATTAGTATAACAAGGTCTATGGGTTATACCAAACACCCTCTCACGTTTGATCATTTTTTTGCACGGGAAGGAAGGGTTTGAGTTAAATAGGGAAGCAAATGGTGATGAGGAAAGGGAGAGATCGATCTAGATTATGCATGGGAAAGTCAAAAACTAGTAGGATTGGTTACGTAGGGAAACTTAATTCTCATTAGGACTCTCCCTCCCGTAGGCCCATGAACCCTATAAATAAGGACCTTCCATGCGATGGCAGAGCCAACATGCTCTGTTGTGCTAGTCCTGCTATTGCCGTAGGTGCATCGACGTCGTCCTCGTCTTCCTCTTCGTCCTGTGCGTAGGCGTGCTACAGTTGCTGTTGCTGCTGCCTTTGCTGCACGTAGAAGCAAACAAGCTTCTTCCCTTCTTATTCCTCTTCCTGCCGTATCGATTGCATCCTCTGCTACTTCTTCCTCCTATTCTTCGTTCATCTTCGTCCGTTAAAGCTTCGTCAAGGTAGGCAATCTCCCAAGCAAAACCCGAATAACTATCATGTTAGTTCATTAGAGCATGTAGATTAATCCTCCATGAACTTTTCTACACGTATATAGCATGCCTAAACGTGGTTTTTGAATGTCTGGAATTATTCTGCATGAAAAGGAATTAGCGACCACAATAGTGGCCGCTATTCCCACGAAATAGTGCCCATCCAAACGGCCGCTAATTGATTAGCGACAGTCATACTGACGCTAATTCCTTTAAATAATTAATAATTACAGCACGTTCGAAATTATATAACTATGGAACCATGTACCTAAAAATCATGTTAGGCATATTTCAGGAATCCCTGTAATTTTCTCTTCACTATCATGTCTTTAGTCTTCCAAAACTCTATCAGGATAGAAAGTAGCACTGTTCATCTGCTAATGAACAGTAATAATCAGAAATGAACAGTCCCTTGAGTCAGCAAGCACATCCATGCGATGCATTGCAGTGTAAAACGTTAAAAATAATTAGCGACCAGGCACTGGTCGTTAATTAGAACTTACGCCCGTGCACAGAGGCGCTATTTCATGTTAAAAGAAAAGAGATAAAGAATGGGCGACCCTGACTGTGTCGCATATTAAGATCCTACGCCCTTCCAGAAAGGCGCCATTTCCTAGAAAAAAGGCTATTTTCCTGAATTATATACATATAAATAAAATAAGTAAAAGAATTGGTGCCATACTCCAGGGCGCAGATCAATGATACTGCGCCTCTCCGAGGAGCCATTATTTCTCTGATTAATAAATTTAATTCTGTAAAATCATGAATGGACGACCAGATAGTGGGCGCCAATTTTAATAGACGGCCACTGTTAGGACACCATTTTCTGTAAGAGTTTCTTCGCGTGATTTCAATCCTAGACCGCTGGATTTTTGGCACCACTGTCTCATATCCGACACTTGGTCCCTTTTTTATTTTCTACCGGTTACACACTAACTCTTGGTGATGATTGGACCCTCCACGGGATATTCCTTCCTTTGGACTAGTACTTTCTTCATTGTGACCTCCGTAAATCTCTGCTAGCCTTGGATTCCCTCAAGGCAGCTGAGTTGGTTGTACCCTAAAAACCCTAGAAACCTTACTAGTCATGTCGCTCTGAAGAAATATGACGTTCTAGCCCTCATGGAGTGCTGTTTCTGGCATTCTTTCAGAAATCTGTCTCTCTCTCTGTAATTAGCGACCAGGACATGGATGCCAAAAGGAATTGGCGGCCAGGCCAGTGGGTGTTAATAACTGAATGAGCTGCCATCATATGGACGCTATTTCTTTGTGCATGTACTGTTCACAGGAATGGGCGACCACCACAGTGGATGCTATTTCAGTAATTGATGGCTGTCTGAGTGGACGCCAATTACCCAGTTTTACGATCTGTCATGGGTTTTACGAGAGACTTGTCACTATGTCATACTTGTCAAAAGTTCTATTCTTGGAATCTCTATTTCGTTAATCTACCCTAATGTTCCTATATGACTTGATCCTTAAAACTCTTTTGGCCATTAATTTGATGTAGAATTGGTCTAGAAACTTAAAAGGGGCTATGGGTCCAAACAACGTTGATACTCAATGCTAGAACAAAAGTGACAGGGTCCGGATCTGATCCCATGGGCGAGACAAAGTCCAAACGTGTGCCGGTATCATGATTGATCGGGTGTGGCATTGCACCAACCAAAAGTAAGATTGATTTATGACCTTCCACAAGTGATTGTCATTATTCGAATGTTTGAACTCTTAAATGTATATAGCCAATCTTATAAAGTGATAGTTACATGTTATGCTCTTATGGAAGCGAGTACCTTATTGAAAAGCTTGTTATTGTCTCATCATGAATGATCTTGAAATTATGTATTGTCATGTCTACTTTCCTTTATAGTTCTTGAAATTATCTCCGATTCATTTATCTATCTCGTGCCATTATAGTTCTTGATTATGATACCTTGCATGATCTGCATATTCAAGTTAAATGATTATTTACTTAAAGCTAGTTTGGAGCATGAGATATAAGACCTACTAAGCGTTCGCTCACCTAGTATTTTCCAATGATTTTCAGGTAATGACCATAGTGATGGCAAGAACGAACAAGATGGGCAAGGGCAAGAGTGAGGAGAGCTCTGACAAATCTAGATGAACCTCCTGGTCTTGTTGTCTTTTGTCTTATGTCGAGTCTAGTTTGAGAGTCCAATGTAATTTTCCTTTATTGAGTCTTTCTTGTGGAGTCAAAATTGTAATAGACTTACATTTGCAATAAAATTATATTTTGTTCAATCATATCTTGTCTCATGGCTATGCTCTGATTGACACGACTGTTTAACTACCACGTTCTGATGCAGGATGAATGAGACTCGAGACCAATTTGATGTGAGACGAGACTCGAACGGGCTAAGACCTACGACCGACATGAAGTGCGGCCAGCACTTGCATGCTCAGGTAAGCCGGGCGACTGACTTCCGTGGCGTTATCCGGATGGAGACGTCTCTCAACAAG
>JAHNEJ010003552.1:0-64127 GCA_022559845.1 Amorphophallus konjac
CCCCTTATTTTTTTAATTGTATTTTTGTGGAATGGTCACAAGCCATCCAACCCTCCATCTCACACCCTAGATCCAACGGTGGAGGATGGATTAGATGGGTGACCTATATATGCTTGTATTTTCCCATTTTGATGATTAATGCCATTTGAATCAAGAAATTGTTGGAGCTCCAGCTTGGTGCGCCCCTCTCTTCCCCCTTGCAGCTGTGAAGGTTGCCTCTGGAGGTGTGACTCCTCCCCTATCAGTTCCGGTCATCGCCGCCGCCGCCACGAGCCGCCACCGCACCGCCATCGCCTTCGCCGGAGTTCTGTCCACGCAGTACCACAGCCACTTCCATGAAATTCCAGTCTCCGCCACGGCCTCAGATCGAGCTGGAACTTTTACTGGATGTCCCAGAGGTGTCCAGAACGTCCTCAGAATTTTGGTTGGTCATAAAGATCTCATTTGGTATTTTTTTATTTTGTCCAATCACAGTTTCCAGATCTGTCTACTGTCTGTTTCCATTTCATCTCCGCCCTGAGTTTTAGGTCTTAGGTCCACCTTTTGATTTTCTTTGGTTCGCCCAATTTTATTGGATCTTCCTTCCCCCAACCCCTTCATCCACAATTTTTATAAATTTCCAGTTCGTCCATTTCATATTTTCCACAAATCATTCTCAGATCCACCTGAAGTTCTGTCCACCTGTTCCCAGATCCGACCACCAGACACTCCAAAAATCCTATCAAATCACCACCACCTCCAAATCCAATTCTAAAAATTTTTCCAGCTTTGTGGTTTGATTATCTACAACTTTTAAGAAGAGCTTGAAGTCTGAATCCCACTTTAAGTAGACGGTCAACGGCCGTTTACAGGGAACTAATGTGCTGAACTGAGAGTTCTGGAACTGTGTAGCAGAGAATTGAAAATTAGTTAAGTTCCAGGTCCATGCAGGTTCAGAGGAATCCACTGGCCCTAGGTTGGAGGATTTTGAGTCCTCTTTCCAACGGCGCTGGTTTCGTCGCATTCCGGCGACGGGGCTGATTGCAGCAGTTGATTTCGCCAGAGCGCGCGCCTGAAAACAGCAAGTAAAAATCCGTGGGGCAGCATTCCACAAGCTTGGAGATCGGAGTGTTCGGCCACCGATCGGCGTTCCCGGCCGACCGCCTTCCGTGGGGCGCGCCACCAGGGGTCCCCACCACAGTGGGACCCACTCCTGCAGATCCGGAGGCCAGCGCCACCCGTGGGCCCCACGGCCCGCAGAACCCGCCGTTCGAAAGCACGAAAACGCAGAGTTCGGCACCGCCGGGAGACAACAAGATGCTGCCCGTCAACCCAATTCGCGTGATTCCCGGCCCCGCATGTGACCTTTTACCTCCCTGCGTGGAGTGGGTCAAATTATTGTACTGCTGTAAAATTGTGTTAACCGGGGGTCCGTGATTGGCCGGGTTGTCTTCGCCACGCCGGGTGCGTGGAGGTAATGGTCCGAACCTCTTGGCGTTCATTTGCTTATCTAGTATACGGTCTTTGCCACTGCCGAGAGTGTAGGTACTAGCCCGTGTGTCCCATGTCACCGCTGTGAGAGTGAGAGTGACCCGTCCCGTGACTCGATCCGAGTCCGGAAGTGAGTCTGACTACCTTGAACTCTGCCGATCCTTAACCGCGCACGATCCACGCTTTCCCTCGCATGGGACGCCGAGTGAGTTTGCACTTCTGTTAGCGACGTGTAGCCTATGGGAGCTCTCCGTCGGGCCTAATGTCTCTCCATCATGTGTTGCTGGTCGTGTCCACGTCTAGAGTCCGAGGTCCATACCACGTAGAGTCGGTCCCCGTGTCCGTCCCGCATCAGTTTGGTATCAGAGCAAGTCGAGTCTAGGGTAGTCGTGCATAAGTCTTGCATAGTCTAAGGTTACCCCCACACACACCTTCACTCGGTATATCCAAAGGTGTTGTCCGACCGTTAGGCTTCGCCTACTGGGAAGACCACACACTTGCGCGAGTGACCTTCGGGTCGATTACCTCCGCCGCGTACCGAGTCTTGGCCGTGTCTAGGTGTAGTCGAGTCTCATTCTTTTCAAAAAAAAAAAGTGTTTTAAATTGCATTCTTTCAAATACCAAAAAAAGGAGTGTTTTCAATTGCAATTAGGTCTAAGTGTATCATTTAGTGTGTTTGCATTAGTCGGTCGTTGTCACCCTAGTCCGTACGTCTTTGCATGCCCACCCGTCGAGGCACCCAATACTCGCCACCACACCTCCTATGGCGGACTCCCGAGCCCGTAGTTTTCCGATGAGTCTTCCACGGCCGAGATGTTCCGGGCCATCATGGATCGTTTAGACACGCGTATGGATGGTCTTAGTACGCGTATGGATGGCATAGGGACGCGTCTAGAAGGGAGGATGAAGGTCCTCGAGGATCGGGCCGGGGTTTCGGAGCAGTCCATTCAAGGCCTTGTTGGGAGGATTGCCGTCCTAGAGAGATTATGCCTCCGACAATGATCACGGGGGTAACGGCCGTCGTCATCAACGACGGAATCGTGATGACGAGGATGACGACCGCATTCTTAGGGGTGTGCGTGCGGACCCTCCCACTTTTAGCGGGTCCTTGGACCCTAGGGTGTATCTAGATTGGGAGGCCGGTATGGACCGGTACTTCGAGTGGTTTGAGATGACGGACCACCGAAGAGTCCGATATGCGAAGATGAAGCTGCAAGGGCAGGCCCAAACTTATTGGATCAATGTGGAGAGCCTGCTCAACCAGCGACGTCAACCCCAAATCGGTACCTGGGATGATATGAAACTCAAATTGAGGGAGAAGTACCTTCCTGCCTCATATCGCCAACGTCTTATAGACAAGTGGCAAAGCATCTCCCAAGGGAACCGATCCGTGACCGAGTACACCGCCGAGTTCGATGAGTATTATTTGCGGTGCGGGGTCACGGAAGAGAGCACCATGACGATATCCCGCTTTCGGAGAGGTTTGCGGCCTAATTATCAATATGAACTCTTTCGCCGCAATGCCACCACTTTGGAGCAGGCATATCAGATTGCTCTCGAATTGGAGCAGTTCGAGGCCGAGTTCGAGTCACCCCATCGGTTGGGCTCCTTTCCCCTTCGTAGTGTCGAGTCCCGTGGCTCATCTGGCACATATCCGAGGGCCCCCATGGCTCGACCTCAGGAGCCCGCTCGCCACGAGCCCTTTGCTCCTAGGCCTCGCCCTCCACCCCCGAGGGACCTTCCTCGTCCCCAGCATCTTACGGCCCCACCCATAGCCCGTCCACCGGCACCTGCACCACCCGCACGTCCTTTGTTGCCTACGCCTCCTATCCGTCGGGAGGATAAAGGTAAAGGACCTATGATTGGGGAGCCTAGTGGATCACGGCAGCAGTGTTATCGCTGCAATGGGTTTGGCCATTTCGCCAACCAGTGTCCCACTCGCCCATCTCTTCACATTGGGGACACACAGGCTGAGGATACCACCCCTGCGGGCCTAGAGTTAGTCAGCTATGAGGCAGATGAAGAGCTAGCTGACGAGTACTATGAGATGGGAGGTGAGGCCCAGGATGCCCAGCAGTTAGACGATACCCATGTGGGGGTCGTCAGATGTATCCTCACCCAGCCACAGGTCAGTGATGACTGGCGTCGGACCACTATCCTTCATGTATTCTGTAGGCTGGGAAAGCAAATTTGCAAGGTGGTCATCGATAGCGGGAGTTGTATCAATGCAATCTCCACGAACGCTGTCACTCGTCTTGGTCTCACACCCGTAGACCACCCTTGCCCCTACCAGGTATCATGGGTGGATACAACTTCCATTTCGGTCAGGCTGCGGTGCTTGGTCCCGCTGCAGCTCCACTCCTACCGTGACGAGATCTGGTGTGATGTTCTTCCCATGGAAGTGGGAAGTATCATTCTTGGTAGGCCGTGGTTATTCGACCGAGATGCCACACTCCATGGTCGGTCGAACACCTGTACCTTCGACCACGATGGCCAGCGGGTCACCCTCCAACCCGTTCGGCCCAGGAGCCCATCTGTTAGGGGTCCTACTGGCCCTAGTACTCCGAAGCCTTCCGTTCCCGGGCCTAGTACCCCATCCCCAGCTCGGGCTATGACCGTTACCTCTGGCCCAGGAGAGCCCTCGACGAGGAGATTGATGATGATTAGCTCCCGGGAAATGGAGCAGGAGCTTAGTCAGGGCTGTCCGGTGTTTGCCATTACGGTCCGAGAGGTGGAGCGGGACTCCGAGGGTGAGCTCCCACCCGAGGTTGTTCCCATTCTGCAGGAGTATGCTGATGTATTCCCCGATGAGCTTCCCGAGGGACTCCCACCTATGCGGGATATTCAGCATGCCATCGACCTTGTTCCGGGCTCTTCTTTGCCCAATCTTCCTCATTATCGAATGAGCCCCACGGAGCATGCCGAGCTTAAACGGCAGGTCGATGAGCTTGTGCAGAGAGGATCTGTCCGGGACAGCATGAGTCCATGTGCTGTACCCGCATTACTCGCCCCGAAGAAGGATGGCACGTGGAGAATGTGCATTGATAGTCGTGCCATCAACAAAATCACCGTGAAGTACAGGTTCCCTATTCCCCGCCTTGATGACATGCTGGACATGATGGCAGGTGCCACTATCTTTTCGAAGATCGATCTTAAGAGCGGCTATCATCAGGTGAGGATTAGGCCAGGTGATGAGTGGAAGACCGCATTTAAGACCAAGGACGGTCTATATGAGTGGTTGGTCATGCCTTTTGGGTTGACCAATGCCCCTAGCACTTTCATGCGGCTCATGACTCAGGTCCTTCGACCTTTCATTGGAGTCTTTGTAGTGGTGTATTTTGATGATATCCTTATCTATAGCCGCACCACAGGGGACCACTTAGACCACCTTCGGCAGGTCTGTATACTTCTTCGGCGAGAGCAGTTGTTTGCGAACCCACAGAAGTGTGCTTTCATGACATCTCAGCTTACCTTCTTGGGTTTCATTGTGTCTAGTACTGGGGTCTCCGCCGATCCGGAGAAGGTCCGGGCCATTGTTGAGTGGCCGGAACCCCGTACGGTTCATGATGTCCGCAGCTTTCATGGCCTTGCAACGTTCTATCGTCGCTTCATCCGCGGATTTAGCTCCGTCACTGCCCCGATCACGGATTGCATCCGTAAGGGCACATTTGTATGGACGAAGGCCGCATCTGCTGCCTTCAGGGACATCAAGGAGCGCATGACCCAGACACCTATCCTTCGACTGCCTGATTTCTCGAAGGTGTTTTGAGGTCTGTTGTGATGCGTCGGGTGTTGGGATAGGAGGAGTTTTGAGTCAGGAGTCCCACCCGATCTGCATATTTCAGCGAGAAGCTGAATGATGCAAAACTGCGATATTCCACATATGATAAAGAGTTTCTACGCAGTTGTTCAGGCTCTTAGGCATTGGAGGCATTACCTATTACATCAGGAGTTTGTCTATACTCCGATCATGAGGCTTTGAGGTACCTCCATTCCCAAAAGAAGCTGAATTCGCGTCATAGTCGTTGGGTTGAGTATCTCCAGCAGTTCACCTTTGTGCTAAAACATAAGGCTGGAGTGGAGAAACAAGGTGGCCGATGCCTTGAGTCGGCGAGCATGTCTTCTTACCACCATGAGTGCCGAGGTCATAGGGCTAGAGAAGATGAAGGAGGCCTATGTTGATTGTCCTGACTTCGGTCAGATTTTTACTACTCTCCAGGCCGGGCCCTCGAGAGACCCTTGATGATTATGTGCTTCAGGAGGGTTACCTCTTTCGAGGTAGCAGGCTATGTGTTCCCCGAACTTCGGTTCGAGATTTCCTAGTGTGGGAACTACATGCGGGAGGTCTAGCCGGCCACTTTGGTCGGAACAAGACTATTGAGGCAGTGGAGCATCGATTTTATTGGCCGAGCTTGAAGCGCGATGTTGCTAACATCGTGGCTCAGTGCCGTACATGTGCTACGGCCAAGATGAAGAAGCAAAGCTCGGGCCTTTATACGCCTCTTCCCCGTGCCTGATGCCCCGTGGCAGGATGTCAGCATGGATTTTGTTTTGGGATTGCCACGTACCTCCAGGAAGCATGATTCGGTCTATGTGGTGGTTGACCGTTTCTCGAAGATGGCCCTCTTTATCCCTTGCTCAAAGACTTCGGATGCTTCTAGGGTAGCCCGCCTATTCCTTACTCATTGTGGTGTGCAAGTTCGGGTTGCCTCGCACTATAGTGTCTGACCGTGATGTTAGGTTCACTTCCTATTTTTGGAAGACACTATGGCATATGATGGGTACGCACCTCAAGTTTTCCACTGCATACCATCCCCAGACAGATGGTCAGACCGAGGTGGTCAATAGGAGTCTGGGTGATCTTTTGAGATGTCTTGTTAGGGACCGCATTGGGGATTGGGATCTCATTCTACCTATGGCTGAGTTTGCATATAATGATTCGGTGAATAGGTCTACTGGCATGAGTCCATTTGAAATTGTCACAGGTCGTAGGCCTAGGAAACCCGTTGACCTTGTCCCCATGCCTATCCATGCTAGAGTGTCGGAGTCGGCCGAGTCGTTTGCTAGGCTTGTTAGGAGTTTGCATGACGACATCCGTCATCACATTGAAGCCAGCAATGAACGGTACAAGGAGTTAGCCGATGCCCACCGACACCACCGAGAGTTCCATGAGGGCGAGTACGTCATGATCAGGGTAAGACCTGAACGGTTTTCCTCTGGAACCGTTAAGAAGTTGCAAGCTCGCGGAGCCGGTCCCTTTAGAGTGTTGAAATGCGTTGGATCCAATGCGTATGTTGTGGACCTGCCCGAGGAATATGGTATAAGCTCTACCTTCAATGTATCGGATCTTGTTGCATATAGGACCCAGCGGTGATCCCTAGTGAGCATTTTGAGCCATCTCCTCCCCTTGAGAGTGATCCCACACCTGAGTGTCCACTTCCACCTCCAGCACCTTTTTCACGGCAGCGTGAGCATATCGATCGTATACTGGACGAGCAAGTGACAGTTACCAGGAGTGGATCTTACCCGCGCAACCTAGTGCGATGGAGAGGACGGCCCGCTACTGAGGACACATGGATCACACATGGTGAGTTGCAGCAGATTGATCCGGACCTTTTGGAGCGATACAGGAGCGATGCAGACCCTTACTCGACAGGGTCGAGTTTCTCCCACCCGGGGAGAATTGGTGCGGACACCCGAGCTGGTTGATCGGCACGACACACGAGCCACCGGTACCGCACACGGAGCACGACACGAGCCACCTCAGCAGTCCATCTGGCTCGGAGACAGCTTGGAGACTCCGCCTTGAGCCTCCCCATTTATTATATTTAGCTAGACTTTATGTGTGTTTAATTTGTATTTATTTCGTTGCATTCGGTTTGCCATTTTGAGTGTAATAGTGGCTTACGAGCATATTCGGACCCCGTGGGCCCCACGGGCCCCCCGGGCCCCACCACATGGGCCACCTCAGCCTAGGTCCCACATGGGGCCAGTCAACATGCCACATGGGAGCATCTAGAAGTTTGAATGGTAATTGGACACATGGGGACAATGGACTTGAAAAGTCCAAATGAGAGGCCACCTACCCCCACCTACCAAGTCAACTTCCACATCCTTGCCATTCTAGTCAATAGGCCGCCCCCCTCCCCTTTATTTTTTTTTTTAATTTTTCATTTGTGTGGATGGTCACATGCAATCCTAGCCCTCAATCTCCCACCCTAGATCCAACGGTGGAGGATTGATTAGATTGGTGACCTATATATGCCTTGTAATTTCCATTTTTGATGATTAATGCCATTTGAATCAAACTTATGTTGGAGCAAGGCCTAGGCCGCCCCCTTCCTCTCTCCCTCTCCCCCTTGCAGCTGTGAAGGCTGCTCTTGGTGGTGTGACTCCACCCTATCAGTTCCGGTCGCCGCCGCCGCCGCCACGAGCCGCCATCGCCACCGCCGGAGTTCTGTCCGCGCAGTACCACAGCCACTTCCACGAAATTCCAGTCTCATTCACGGCCTCAGATCGAGCTGGAACTTTTACTGGATGTCCCAGAGGTGTCCAGCACGTCCTCAGAATTTTGGTTGGTCATAAACATCTCCTTTTGTATTTTTTTATTTTCGTCCAATCTCAGTTTCCAGATCTGTCTACTGTCTGTTTCCATTTCCACCCGCCCAGAGTTTCACGTCTTAGGTCCTTTAATTGATTTTCTTTGGTTCACCCAATTTAACTGGGTGTTCCTTGCATCCATCCCTTCATCCACCATTTTTTTTAATTTTTGGTTCGTCCATTTCATATTTTCTAAAATTCGTTCTCTGTCCTAGCTACAGTACTTTCTGCCAGTTCCCAGATCCGACCACCAGACACTCCAAAACTCCTATCAAATCACCACCAGCTCCAAATCTAATTCTAAAAATTGTCCCCGTTTCGTGGTTTGATTATCTACAATGTTGAAGAAGAGCTCGAAGTCTGATTCCTACGGAAAGTAGGCGGTCAACGGTGGTTATCAGACAAGTACCCTGTAAATCTGATGTCTCAGTTACTGTACAACAGAGATTTGTAAATTCATTTAAGTCTAGATCCGGCAGGTTCAGAGAATCCACTGGCTCTAGGTTGAGGATTTTGAGTCCTCTTTTCCAACGGCGCTGGTTTCAGTCGCATTCCGATGACGGGGCTGATCGCAGCAGGCGTTTTCGCCGGAGCGCACGCCTGAAAACAGCAACTAAAAATCCGTGGGCAGCACTTCACAAGCTTGGAGATCGGGAGCTGTTCGACCCCCGATCGGCGTTCCCGGCCGACGCCATCCGTGGAGGCGCGCCACCAGGGGTCACCATCAAGTGGGACCCACCTCCAGCAGATCCGGAGGCAAGCGCCACCCGTGGGCCCCGCGGGCCCGCAGAACCCGCAGTTCGGAAAGCACGAAAACGCAGAGTTCGGCAACCGCCGGGCGACATCAAGATGCTGCCCGTCAACCCAATTCGCGTGATTCCCGGGCCCCGCATGTGACCTTTTACCTCCCTGCGTGGAGTGGGTCAAATTATTGTACTGCTGTAAATTGTGTTAACCGGGGGTCCGTGATTGGCCGGGGTTGTCTTCGCCACGCCGGGTGCGTGGAGGTAATGGTCCGAACCTCTTGGCGTTCATTTGCTTATCTAGTATACGGTCTTTTGCCACTGCCGAGAGTGTAGGTACTAGCCCGTGTGTCCATGTCACCGCTGTGAGAGTGAGAGTGACCCGTCCCGTGACTCGATCCGAGTCCGGAAGTGAGTCTGACTACCTTGAACTCTGCCGGTTCCTTAACCGCGCACGATCCACGCTTTCCCTCGCATGGGACGCCGAGTGAGTTTGCACTTCTGTTAGCGACGTGTAGCCTATGGGAGCTCTCCGTGTCGGGCCTAATGTCTCTCCCATCATGTGTTGCTGGTCGTGTCCACGTCTAGAGTCCGAGGTCCATACCACGTAGAGTCGGTCCCGTGTCCGTCCCGCATCAGGTTGGCTTCTAGCGGGGCATTTGATGTTTCATCCTCATCGTCCTCCCCGGTCGAGGTAAAGAGTGCTGACAGGGTGTTACATTGTACTGTCACGACCCTCTTTCCCTTCTTGGACTTGGGCCGCCTCTTCTTTTTCTGGGAATTAGGCTTTATTGGCCCCTGCCCCCAGAAGGGTTCAGTCTCAGCTTTTTCTTGTTCTGCCTCTGACTGCTCTTTAATTTTCAATTCTTCGAGCTGTTCCCAGAGTATACAGTCTTTCACCAGTAGGTGTTTGGGCTTTTTATGCTCATAATCATCGAGCTCATTAATGTATTGCTGCAGACACCTGGCTGCGGGACTTACTTCTTTATGTGCAGGTAGGGGAACCTGTTTCCTCCGGTTGTGAGTGGGGATCCGGATGACTGGCCCTGTCTCAGCTGTGCGCCATACTGGCTTTACTGGAGGCGGTTCGGGTCTTGGTGTGACACCGCGGATAACTGCTCCACTGGTATCGGCTGCGGGAGTCTTCTTTCTGTTCTTTATGGGTTTCATTTGCCATCCTTCCTGATCCTTCAGTGGGGTGAGGAAGCAAGCTTCATAAGTATGCCTGGTACATTCTTCAACGGCCTCCTTAGGCAGCTGCTGGTAGATTGAAATCATATTGGCGGCCATTTTTAATGCCGGAGGCTCATGTGGACGAGGTGGCTCTACCTGGTAATCTCCCAACTGTAGCTCGCCCTTTTTGACCATGCCTTCCATAATATCTTTGAAGACGTAGCAATCTTCAATTGCGTGCCCCAGCAGCACGGTGATATGAGCAGAACAATGGATCACCTTTCTTCGCCGCGTCATCGGGTCTCTTTGGTTCAGGCAATGTCACCTTGTTGAACTTGTATGCCCAGTTGAATAGTGCGGCTATCTTATCTTTCGGGAAAGAGTATGGCTTTCTCATTTTGTTTCTCAGAGAGACATTATCTTTTCTTTCTGCTGTGTCTGCTGGTGGGGGAGCTTCATCTGCCCCCTTCTTCCCTTTCTGTTGCTCGAAGGTTCTGAAATCGACGGTGTTGGCCTCAGAGTGCGTTGGTCATCGATCATTAGATTTCCCTTTCGGCACAGTTGGAGCATTGGCGGTCGGACGCTTAGACAGGAACGTCTCGACCTCCGCCACTATATTATTCAATCGGTCAAATGTTCTGACATCTGCACTAATCATCTTTTCCAGTACCTCTCCCTGAGGCTCTGCTTACATATTTGCACTGCATCTTCTTGATGAGGAGGTCTTCTGCATCTCATAGCTAAGTTCCTCCACCTTTTGATGTAGTCCAGTGCTGTTTCATCTTGCTTTTGCCTGGTCGCATATAGTTCTGCTATTGTAATTTCTCTTTCCATGACGTGAAATCTGTCGCGGAACTTTCTTTGCATGTCAGGCCAATCGGTCACTGACCCAGCTGGCAGGCTTGAATACCATTCAAAGGCTATCCCGGTGAGGGATGAGCCGAAGAACTTAAGCAGATAAGCTTCATCAGTTGCCAAGTCACCCATGATTGTGGTGTAGTAAGCTATGTGCTCCCTGGGAGAGCCCTGGCCATTAAACTTTTCAAACTTCGGCGGCTTATTGACGCCTGGAGGTAGTCTCTTAGCAGCATACTGGGGAGGATATGGTACCGTGTACACATCGTAGGTACTAGCATCATCACCAGTCTTTTCAGACAGCTTCATCTCCATAATCTTTTCAATCATCAGCTTCTGGGCTATGGCTGGATCTATGCTTTCCGGGAAGAAGTGAGCTTGTTGCTGACCATAAGGAGTTGTCATCACAGTTGCACGCAAGGCTGGCGCGGTAGGCTGCGTCTGAGATGCAGAGGGCTGAGCTACCGTCTACTGCAGAACGAGTTGGCTCGATGCTTTGCCCTTATCAGCCGGAAGAGGATTAGCTAGAATAGCAATTTCTGTTGAACTGGCAGTCTGCCCTACAGGCTCGGCTTGCTTGGAGACCGGTGTAGCTTCATGCCTCTCATTTAACTGTCTTCTGAGAGCATTGATCTCTTGTTGATATCTTCTAAACATCATCTGGATCATGGGATCCAGAGTTGACGGGATCTGTAGATCTTCTGAAGTCCCTTCAGCATCATCAACGAAGGGATTGTCTTCCTCTTCCGTTGTCACCACATTAACTGTCATAGTGGTGATCTTGCAGGCTTCTTCATTAGTCTTCATCTTATCTTTTGCCGCCTGGCCTCTCCTTGTGACGGGGCCTGGTCTGGTTGCTAGTCTGAGCAGTTCATCTGGCTGTGTCGGTAACATATCCTGCCCTTTGACAAGCCCGGCCATATTGCAGGCAAAGATCTGCATCTTTTCCCTCTGCCTGAAGACTTTCCTTCTCATCTGATCGGGGTATTTGAGCCGGTCAAAGACTGATGTTCTTTCTCTAGCTTCTTCTCTATGCAGGTCTTCTTTTCCATACCCGGCTCTGTGGCCTTCTTCATAATCATTGGAATCGGAGGAGGAGACTCCGAGCATCACTTCTTGAAGGGTTTCTTCTTCTTCTTCATCCATGGTGCCCAAGGCACGGGATAATCTTTGTTGCCCGAGGGCGGAGTTCCCCAGGTAGTGAAAGTAGTCTTGAGCCACTTGTTTCATCTCCTCTTGATTGTGCCTTCGTGGCTTTGGTTGGAGCATCAATCTTTCCTGGCTATTCTGCTGATAAGCCAGTCTCCCCACCTGAGCAGTCAGGTGCTCGGCTTTGCAGTATTTGAGTATATCGGCCTGTCTGGTGCAGGCTCTTGGTCTTCTTAGAGTGACAGCAGCGACTGGTTCGCTTATTCTCATTTCCTCTTCCTCCCTGAACCTTCTACTCCCATCCTGGCAGCAGTTGGCAGCAGTAGCATAATTCTTTTTTTCCCATCTTTTACCCCCAGCCATGGGGTGGGTGACCGTTAGGTCTTCCTTCTGCTCATATCTTTTGCCCCTTATCCTGGGGCGAATAGTAGTCAGATTTCTTCCTTCATTCTCTTCCTCATCTCTCCTACCCCGAGCCCCGGGGTGAACAGCAACAGCGTTTCTCATGTCTCTTCCTTTGTCTCTTCTGCTTCCTGCCCTGAAGCGGGCAACAGTGGTGTCAGCAATGTTTTCTTTATCTTGAGCTGGGGCCCAGCTCTGGGTCTTCTTCTGCCGCCAGATCTGCCTGAACTTGGGCGGCTTTGGTGCCAACGGCCTTCGGTCCTCTTTCTCGACGTCGGCCTTCCTAGTAGCCAAAGTTTGGAATCTGTTGGTGGTGGGTACTCTCGGGACGACCACATCTGGGTTGACCTCTCTCGGGCGGCCGTTGAGGTTCGTCCGGATTCCTCCGATCAGCATTGTCTTTCCTGAGTTGGATATCCGGCGTCCCGCAACAGTGGATCGGGCTCTCCTGTCGGATCTCCTTCTTCTTCCAGCAGCAGAGGGTGCGCCCCTTTTCGCCTCGTGATGGATGAAGCAGGCCACGACCTCAGGAGTATCCTGCATCCCCCGGCTCATTTTGGGGATGGTAGCTTGTGGCAATGTCTCGACAACAGTCTTCTGTTCCTGGTTGTCGATCTCGAGCAAGTCAGTAAAGATGAGGCCCAAGCATTTGGGCATCTCGACAGTAGGCGGCATCGATCCGAACGCAAGAGGTACCGCCAGGTAGCCCTCTCGAACATGTACATCGACCACTTGTTGATCAAAGTGTACAGAGATGATTCCTGCCATCATTGTAGTTTCTTGGAAATAAAGAAAGCACGGAATCAGAAGTTTGAGACTAGGTCCCACCGGGCGTAGAGGCCTCATATTTCGGCGTAGAGATGAAGGGAGACTAGGTCCCACCGGGCGTGCCAGACTTGTGGACGCGGGATTTTTCTTCCGGCGATCTTGTTTGATTTTTGTTTGTTTTATTGGTTTGGTTAATTGGCGTGCCAGTCACATGTGTGACGATTTCATTGTGCGCTCGACTTGACTTGGTCAGTCGATTGTGAAGTCCGAGTCGGGACCAAAAGTCCGCCATACCATAAAGGCTATGACGTTAATTACGCCCTTCCTAAGAAGGACAACCCTTGATTAAATGCCGAAATAGGAGGCCTCATAAGGCAAACAGATATTCATGTGCACCATTTTAAACTTCATACCAGGGCCAGGAAGGCGGGTAAGATAGTAACATCAACCACAGAAACAGACAATCAGTGGTTCAAAACTGGGTGTAGGGGAAAGGGGAGAAAGCGGATTTGAATCACAGGCAGACTGAGCTGTAACCACGATGGGGTTCTAAAGCATCGATCAACATTTCGACAACATCTCCCCATAATCTGGGTTATGCCCAGGGGAGAATAGGCTATCACCCACGGAGTGCCGGGATGAAAGCCGAGAGATAGAGAGGCTGAACCTCTCGCATTACACATGTATGCCTTGGGACAATATTTGACTCTTCCCTTATAAAAGCTGGTGGCATTCATGCATTGGCAGAGCTCACCAGAGCTAAAAAGGGGGTGGGTTGTCGTAATCCCGACACGAACTGATGGAACATAAGGGAGTTTGACTCCCTTTAATTTTATCCTCGGAGGGGGGTTCTGGTGACTCGTGGACATCCCTGAGTGAGTTTGACAGGGGAATCAGAGGCTCATTAGGCAGCAGAGCAAGTTTTCGGCGCACCTCAAACATATGTATAAGTTCTTGGCGCCGAGACAAGGAAGCCAAGGAGGGGTTCCCGGCGCCAAGGGGAAGATGCCATGGGATAGGTTCCAGGCGCGCAGGGGAGAAGGCAAGGGGGTTCCCGGTGCGGGCTTCCCGGCGCGATGAAGAGCAAGCCAGGGAGGCTCCCGGCGCGGGCTTCCCGGTGCGAGGAAGAGAAGGCCAGGGAGGCTCCCGGCACGGGCTTCCCGGCGCGAGGAAGAGAAGGCCAGGGAGGCTCCCGGCGTGGGCTTCCCGGCGCGAGGAGAAATAGTGAGGCGGGGGGGGGGGGCTTTTCGGCGCGGCCAAAACAATAGGTTTCTCGGCGCGGGAAAGCTCACGCCGATGGCTATTCATCGGTTCTACTGTTCGTGGAGCCGAGATAGATGAGGGCGCCGAGATGTATTTCGGGGTTTTACGACACCCTATCTTGGGGTTTATGGATGATTGAGGGGGTTTTGCTGGTGATTAAGGCCAAGATTGACGGGCCCTGAGGAGTCAAAAATGGATGTGTTTATTGGGTATCGACCAGCTTTGGCATGGGTTTCGAAGGAAGTCCAAGGACAGAGGGAAATGGGAAAGAAGAACCGAACATAAGGAGCCTCTGTCACCATTACTTGTGCAGAATTCCAGGAGGTTGGCTTGATGTTATCATTCGTCGTCCTGGGAACCAAGAGATATCTGTCTCTAATCCAGAAACGACTCTGATGATGTCGATAAGCAAACCGGGCATCAGAAACTCCAGAATCTCACAGATGTGAATCATCATGTGGCTTGGATCTGTTCCGAAGGCAAAGGGATAGCCTGTCCCTGGCTCTGGAACAAGCGCACGAAAGCATCTTCGAGAAAGAAAACGCAGACGAATAATCAGACTGGGGAGGGGAATAGGGGGGCAAACCTCCACAGAGACAATAGCAGGCGACAATCGAGGCCTGTTCCATTCGTTTATTCATTCGGACATGACTATTACATCTATGCATCAGAGGGATGGAGTACATAGAAGAAAATTGCAAACAAAGACTAAGTCCTGTTCTAGCAGCATGAAAACCGATTACGATGTCGCAGAATACATCAGAAGAAGAAGAAGTAGCATCAATCGAAATTACAAGAAGATGAAATACAGAAATGGGGGGGGGGAGGGCGGAGCATTGACTCCTCTCCCTCCCCGGCGCCCACCTTCAATCAGCTTCGAATCTTTCTCTCTGCTTTCTCCTTTGGTCTCTTCTCTCTTTTCTCAGCAGAGGGGGGGGGAGCTCTCTCCCACTCTGTTAGTCTCTTGGTGGTGGTGATGATCCTCCTGTCCTTTCTTGCTCGAGGGGAAGGGGGTTTTATAACTGTATTTTGTATCTTCTCGGCAGGCCTGTCACGGCGCGCCTCAACTGAGGGTCTTCCCGGCGCGCAGGACTTTCGCTTCTCGGCGCGGCTTTTGGGCTTCGACAAGAGGATCCCGGCGCCACTTTATAGGCCCACTTAGGCCTTTTAGACTAGGCCTCTTATTGGTCCTTCAAGTGCATCAACACCCAAAAGGGCCCTCCATTGGTGACATAGTTTCTATTGAGATCATTCATAGGTTTTTTCATCAGTCGGTAGATCAGGGTTTCATCGGCGTTGCCATCTGAATGATGACAAAACTGGACATCATTTCATTGGCATCGTCACCGGAACGGTGACAAGACCGGACATCAGCTTTAGCCTGGAAGACTTCAGCCAGGTGACTACTATTTCATCAGTGCCGTCGTCTGACTGACAATGGCATCGGACATCAGCTTGGCCCGGAAAGGACTTCAGCCGGGTAGATGGTTGACGAACTTCGTCATTGATCTTTCACTATTGGTCTGATCTTCCTTTCAATTCTGTTTCTGCCCTCGCTCATTTTCAAGGTGTCAACAGATATAGGCCTCGAAGAGATGAGAATAATGCAGAATTTAAAGAACAGAATTTAAACGGACATAGCACCACCACGGGAGATTGCTCCAGTGGGATATTGGCCTCGAAGAGATGAGAATAGCGCAGAATTTAAAGGACGGAATTTAAACGGCCATAGCATCACGACAGGAGATTGCTCCAGTGGGATATAGGCCTCGAAGAGATGAGAATAGGGCAGAATTTTAAAGACAGAATTCAAACGGTCATAGCGGGAAGTGACTCGCCGTGGCCTCGAAAATATGATGTGATCGCCAGGGGCTGGAGACCCCAAAAATAAGAAGAGTGATCGCGTTTGCCTCAAAAGCGGGAAATGGTGGGTTGCTTCTTCCTTTCCTTTCGGCCGGCCGACGGAGAGGTCCTTCTTTGGTTACCCTTGCGAAAACAGACAAAGAGGAAATGAATCAGAAAAATGGCAGTGTAGTATTAATCCTTTGTGATGAAAATAGCGAAATCATGGCGAGACACACACCTGGTTGGTGTTGTTTTTAAACCCCTCTCGGACACGAGTAGGAGGAAAATGTTATGATGGATGAAGGATCATGCAAACGTGCATAAAACAGAAGCAAGATGATAAATGACGGATGATGCATGCAATAGAAATGGCAAAAGAGAAAGGGGGGAGAGTGGCTTATTGAAGGCGCTGATGACATGATCCGGCGGAGCTCCGGCAGCGTGGGGACGTCGTGGAAGCACAATGAATGAAGATTGCCTTCCTTTCACGAGCGCGGGCACCCGAAAATTTGGTAGAACCTCCTCCTACAAAACCCACGGGTTAGAAAAGAATCCAGCAGAGTTTCCCTCTCCTCTGTCGGATCTGAAGCTCTCTGATTTCGAATGAGGGGGTCCCTATTTATAGGGAAAAAATTTATTGGGGAGTCCATGGTCCTGGACGCCTCAATGTTGAGGCGTCCAGCTGACTGGACGCGCCCATTATTTTTTATTATTTTGTTGTTGATTGAGGCATCTAGGACCATTGATGCCTCAATGAATTTCCATTAAAACGGCGCTAAAAGCCGTGGACAGCGGGGAAAGCGAGTGGTTTTGGCGCCTAACTTTGACTTCTAAAACGCGTCTAGGATCAATGACGTCTTCATGATTGGATTTATTCGAAACGTCAAACTAGCCGGCCGGAGCGGCGCCGCCCGCGTGTTGCACGAAGCTCTGAATGAGGCGTCTAGGGTCTTGGACGCCTTTAAGAGAGGCGTTCAGTTACCCTGCCACTTTAAAAAAAAAGAAATATTTAAAAAATAATAAAAATAATAAAAAATATTTTTATGAAGGCATCAAGGTACCTTGACACCTCAATATTGAGGCGTCAAAGCAGCTTGACACGTCAAAGATTTTTAATGAAAAAAATCAAAAAAAATCAAAAAAATCAAAAAAATAGGAAATCACCAAAATAATTTAAAATGTGAAGGCAACCTTGGGGTATCATAGTGTAATATGAGATTTACTCACGGTAATGTCAAAAAACGGCGTGTCCACAGTCTCTAGTACGCTGGCCCTCGAGACTCTATTCGTGATGACCCCAGGAACTGAGGTAGTCCACCTGGGCTCCTCAGTGTTCATTGTTTGGCATCATCTACCGTGTGCCATGCCACTTGTCTAATTGAACATCTCCCTATGCTGGGGAGATGCTACCCAAATTTCCTCAAACGAGATTCTATTTTCACGATGATTTTCTGTAAATCTCTGACAAATCGTGGGGCTAGTTTATATGATCATGTATGGTACTCAAAAGGGCCTATACATCAACGGTTGTCTAGTGCTGGAGTATGAACCTCGCACAGACGAACAAAAAGGGAGAGCAGACAAGTGTATAAGAGAAGAACACATCTATATATAAGATGATAACAGCAGAACTTCTCCTAACACCTAGGCAGTCATGCCTTTGGGTTCTTAAATCTTCACGGATTCTCATTCAAATGCCCAATTTGGTGCGAAACCATAAGCAAGGCTTAGACGCCGGATCCTTGTGACTCGGTGGCGTCGCCACCAAATTAACCCCCACGAACTTCGATTCGGTGGCGACGCCACCGAATCACCTTCCTCTTCGCCCATCACCGACTCCAGCCATCACCCCTCTCCGCCACTAGCACTGACTCTGCATATCACCTTCCTCTTCACCCGTCACTGACTCCACCCATCACCCCTCTCCGCCACTAGCACCAACTCCGCATATCACCTTCCCCTTCATTAGCACCTACCCTGCCATCACCCCTCTCCGCCACTAGCATCGACCTACACGACCTCTTCTTCGCTAGCACCGACCATGCCATCACCCCTATCCACCACTAGCGTCGACCCACACTGCACCTCCTCTTCACTAGCACCGACCTGGCCAGCATCCCTCTCTGCCACTAGCATCGACCCACACCACCTCCTCTTCACTAGCACTGACTTGGCCATCACCTTCTTTTTTTATTAGCATCGACCTCATCCCTACCCTGCACCGACCTCCCTCCAGTATGCATCGACCATCACTTTCGTTCGCACCGATGCACCCTCATTCCCCCTTGCCATTGCGTCGATGCATCATCTCCCATTTCCACCATTGCCTCGACGCCACCATTGCACCAACCTTCCTTTTCATTTGCACCGATGCACCCGTGACCCTAGGCACCCTGCACTGACCTCTGTTGCCATTGCACCGACCCTTGCAGCGCCTGTTGTCGACTCGGCCCGTCTACGTGCTTTTCTTGCTAAATACTCTTGGAGAAATAGCCGAATGCATTATATGTATACATACATATGTATATATATATGTCTATATGAACATGCTGATATCATGTGTTTTCCATGCTCCTGGTAAATAACTCTTCCTAATCACCCATGTTAGGATCATAATGCCCGCTTGTGTGTTTGATCAAACTTCGGTATATAAAATGGCGTCTGGCAGAAGGCCGGGTCCCACCCAGCTGGAAGTGTCGCTATGTGTGATGGTGGTCTTCGGACCTAAGTTCCCCGCATCCTACCGAAGTGCGAGCGTAATAAATCTTAATTCCTCTTGCATGAATAAAAGAAAACATAGGGGCCTACGTAGCTTCGTGTTTATGTCATTTCCGATACGTTGTTATCATTCGGCCCCGAGTGGCACTTAACTTGGTAATTAATCAAGGGTTTTCCTCCTTCTCGGAGGATGTAATTAACGCTATAGCCTTTATGGTATAGCGGACTTCCGGTCCCGACCCGAACTTCCCAATTGACTGACCAAGTCAGATCAAGCGCACGATAGAATTTGTCACTCTGGTGATTGGCACGCCTACGCATTTAAAATATGTGTCACCACTATCTTCTTCATCAATGAGCTCCAATTCACAATGGAAGTAGATCAAATCTGGTGTTGAAGTCTTCTCGAGCCCCTCTCTTTCTCTCCTGCACAAGATAGAATGATTTAGCCAAAAGGAGATGCTTTAATACCCCAAATTCGCATCATATATATAACAGCACATAAGGGAGATGAAATGACCAAGAAACCCATGTCAAAAACCTTCCAAAACCCCTCTAGGATATGTAGGAGAACCCTAAGGGCAAATGAGTCAAGTTTGGAAACAAATGGGATGGGTTTAATGGGTTTCAAATCCATTACGAAAAACCCATTCCGGACGGGTCAGAGAAAGTGTCGACTCTCAGAGTCGACACTTCTTGCAGGGTGTTTTGCCAGAACACTTAAAAATGAACCCAGAGAGTCGACACTTTTTGCTACCTGTTCTGCCAGCAACAAAAACAACACACGTGACATAAAGTGTCGACTCACAAAGTCGACACTTTTTCCTAGCATATAAGAAACAATGCAAACAACACACAGTGAAATAAGTGTCGACTCTTAGAGTCGACACTTTTACTGACATGGATAAAAATGTCATTAAACCCATTGAAAAACTCAATTTTTCACATTCAAAAATCAAACCATTTTGCCATGCATCCATGCTAGCCTAAAACCATGAAGTATGCTTCAAGCCCGATCTAGGTAATATGAGTGAACTTCAGAAGTAAATTCTTACCAAAGATTCATAGGTTTGAAGGCAAAGTGAGCTTGCACTAGGTATAAACAAATCAGTCAGGTCAATCATGAGTTGCATTTAGTCCAAGAATTCAGGTTCAGTTCAGCAAGTCTAAATTCAGTCAGGACATTGAAGTTCAGTCCAAGACAGTTAAGGGTAGTCCAAAGCAAGTGTAAACCCAATAAACTCCATTCATTCAACTCCATTTAAAAACTTGATTTTTCCAAATGAATGACATGGATTTGGGGGTGTTAAAAGCTCCATTGGAATAATGCTTTGAATAGAAATATGCGAACCAAAATAAACATGATGCTTCAGTGAACCTTCAAGAAAAACATGAAGAGCTTAAAACATATTTGTCATTCAAAAACAAATGACTGCATATCATGCAGCCATGCGAAATGCAACAATCCCAATCTTGGCATCATGAATTACATTCAAGGAATAAACTCAACCTTGATTTCAAGGATTAGGAGGTTT
This sequence comes from Amorphophallus konjac, assembly GCA_022559845.1. Taxonomy (NCBI): domain Eukaryota; kingdom Viridiplantae; phylum Streptophyta; class Magnoliopsida; order Alismatales; family Araceae; genus Amorphophallus; species Amorphophallus konjac. The sequence goes on from JAHNEJ010003552.1 coordinate 20,522, forward strand.
TTAAAAAACCTGCAGTATTTCAAAACTCAATACCATGTCAATCCACATAAAGATTCAAGTCTATGCATATAAGAAACCAAGGTCAATGCATCTACAACATATGGTCGATCCACATGAACAAGTTATCAAGGAAATGTCAGTGCATGTTCAACATAGGTTGATGCACATCATGATAGGTCGGTGCACATTTTGAAGCACCTATTGACAAGTTGATGCACATTTGAAAAACATCAAAGAGTGTCGACACTTAGTGACACCTATTGCCTATAGACCCAAAAATTCCTCTAATGAAGGATTTTGTGAAATATAAGCCTTACCAATGGACTTTGAGCATGAATTTGAATTTTCATCCTGTATTACCTTCCAGTACCAAAATACTCATTAAGCATTGGTTTGACTTATAAATTAAGTCCAACTCGGATGTTAATCCTGCAATGCAAGATTATCAAAATGTAAGCTCCTTTCAGATCAATGAATATTTTCCACAACACTTGTACCCACGATGGTCACATCTAAACACACACAATGTACATAATATTTTGTTATCATCAAAATCATTATCAAAGATAAAGAGGGAGCGCAACGAACCCAACATATTCAATTAGTGGTTCAGCCTGAGAGAAACCTACCTTAATCGAAGAGAAAGGAAGAAGAAAACCCGCGCCGGAACCCTAATCGCACCGCCCTAAAACACCCAAAATTCACCCAAGTCTGGCCACGATCGACCACGCCGCCGGTCCAGAGATCAAATAGCGGTCCTAAGACGTTGAAGCCCTCTATTTATAGACCCTATTGAAGCTTCTAGAGATCGGATTGAGCCGAAGAGTCCGAGGGGGAAAACTCTACGAGAAATTTGGGATGAAACCTAATCTGTCGCCGCCGCCGCCAATGGACACACCTCGGGTTAGGGTTTCGAAGGGCAAAACGATCTACAAGGATGGGCCAAGGAATTGGTTCTGATCTGAGCCCATTAGAGCGCGAATTAAGGCAAAGTTAGATGATTTAAGTTATTCATATAAAACCATTATTTTTAGACTTAAATTTGAAATTGGGCCTAAACTATTTTAGACTTCAATTTTTGGGTTGAGAAAATAATTTGGTTTAAGTGAACAAATATTATTAAATTCATAAAAATTCAGATATTTATATTTATATTTATCTTAAATATTATTAAGCACACTTAAAAATTCGAGATGCTACATTGTGGGTCCGCCGCCGCCAATGGACACACCTCGGGTTAGGGTTTCGAAGGGCAAAATGATCTACAAGGATGGGCCAAGGAATTGGTTCTGATCTGAGCCCATTAGAGCGCGAATTAAGGCAAAGTTAGATGATTTAAGTTATTCATATAAAACCACTATTTTTAGACTTAAATTTGAAATTGGGCCTAAACTATTTTAGACTTCAATTTTTGGGTTGAGAAAATAATATTATCTTATTCATTAAAAATTTGGTTTAAGTGAACAAATATTATTAAATTCATAAAAATCCAGATATTTATATTTTTATTTATCTTAAATATTATTAAGCACACTTAAAAATTCGAGATGCTACATTGTGGGTCTGCTAACAACCAATGGCAGGTAGGACGGAAGTCCATTTTGTAAACCATGGGAAAATTCTAGGTGTGGCATTGCACCAACCTCTGTTATTCTGATATTCTGTTACTCAGATATCATGTTTGTAACACCCTCATATATAGTTAAGTTGTACCTTATATCATCGGGGCACCTTTTGAAGTATTGACTCAGTTCTTGAAAAGAACTTCGAAGTTCAGCGTGCTTAATGGGGAGTAGTACTAGGATAGGTGACCTCCAGGGAAGTCCCTTATTCTGGAGCCGATCACTATTAGATTGGGACAAAACTGTGAGGCTAGTAAGCCAAAAAGGACAATACCTCGACGGTATAGAGTACGGGGTGTGACAGAAAGGTATCAGAGCTATACACCAGCCGGATGTGTGGGAACTAAGTGCCATGTAGGGCAAAGTGCTACGCTATGGTAGCCACCTCAAAGAGTGTCGACACTTAGTGACACCTATTGCCTATAGACCCAAAAATTCCTCTAATGAAGGATTTTGTGAAATATAAGCCTTACCAATGGACTTTGAGCATGAATTTGAATTTTCATCCTGTATTACCTTCCAGTACCAAAATACTCATTAAGCATTGGTTTGACTTATAAATTAAGTCCAACTCGGATGTTAATCCTGCAATGCAAGATTATCAAAATGTAAGCTCCTTTCAGATCAATGAATATTTTCCACAACACTTGTACCCACGATGGTCACATCTAAACACACACAATGTACATAATATTTTGTTATCATCAAAATCATTATCAAAGATAAAGAGGGAGCGCAACGAACCCAACATATTCAATTAGTGGTTCAGCCTGAGAGAAACCTACCTTAATCGAAGAGAAAGGAAGAAGAAAACCCGCGTCGGAACCCTAATCGCACCGCCCTAAAACACCCAAAATTCACCCAAGTCTGGCCACGATCGACCACGCCACCGGTCCAGAGATCAAATAGCGGTCCTAAGACGTTGAAGCCCTCTATTTATAGACCCTATTGAAGCTTCTAGAGATCGGATTGAGCCGAAGAGTCCGAGGGGGAAAACTCTGCGAGAAATTTGGGATGAAACCTAATCTGCCGCCGCCGCCGCCAATGGACACACCTCGGGTTAGGGTTTCGAAGGGCAAAACGATCTACAAGGATGGGCCAAGGAATTGGTTCTGATCTGAGCCCATTAGAGCGCGAATTAAGGCAAAGTTAGATGATTTAAGTTATTCATATAAAACCACTATTTTTAGACTTAAATTTGAAATTGGGCCTAAACTATTTTAGACTTCAATTTTTGGGTTGAGAAAATAATATTATCTTTTTCATTAAAAATTTGGTTTAAGTGAACAAATATTATTAAATTCATAAAAATTCAGATATTTTTATTTTTATTTATCTTAAATATTATTAAGCACACTTAAAAATTCGAGATGCTACATTGTGGGTCCGCTAACAACCAATGGCAGGTAGGACGGAAGTCCATTTTGTAAACCATGGGAAAATTCTAGGTGTGGCATTGCACCAACCTCTGTTATTCTGATATTCTGTTACTCAGATATCCTGTTTGTAACACCCTCATATATAGTTAAGTTGTACCTTATATCATCGGGGCACCTTTTGAAGTATTGACTCAGTTCTTGAAAAGAACTTCGAAGTTCAGCGTGCTTAATAGGGAGTAGTACTAGGATAGGTGACCTCCAGGGAAGTCCCTTATTCTGGAGCCGATCACTATTAGATTGGGACAAAACTGTGAGGCTAGTAAGCCAAAAAGGACAATACCTCGACGGTATAGAGTACGGGGTGTGACAGAAAGGTATCAGAGCTATACACCAGCCGGATGTGTGGGAACTAAGTGCCATGTAGGGCAAAGTGCTACGCTATGGGAGCCACCTCTTGAACCCGCAATAGGAAAAAGTGCTACATAGTGGGAGCCACCTCTTGAGCCTGTAGGGGCCACCTCTAGAGTCCTACCTGCCTGGGGGTTTTATTGTATGCTATATGTGCCTAGCATCGAGGACGTCGCCTATATAAGAGAGGTAGATTGTAACACCCTCGAATATTACTAAGTTGTACTCTATATCACCGAGACACCTTTTGAAGTATCGACTCAGTTCTTGAAAAGAACTCTGAAGTTAAGCATACTTAATGGGGAGTAGTACTAGGATGGGTGACCTCCCGGGAAGTCCCTCATTCTGGAGCCGATCACTGTTAGATTGGGACAAAACCGTGAGGCTAGTAGGCCAAAGCGGATAATATCTCGACGGTATAGAGTACGATGCGTGACACTGTTATTCTGATGGGGCATGACACTATTATTCTGATATTCTGTTAATTTGATATTCTGCTAATTTGTTATTCTGCTATCCTGCTTGAATGTTACTGGAATTCTGATATGTTCTGGCCAAATCTATAAGTTATGTTCATTTGGATCATATGTTTATTGCTTCATATTGATATCTTGCCCTTGGTTCTATATTGGAATTGCTCCCTTTTTCTTTGAGCTTCATATCTATCCTTGACATTAAAATTAGTTATTGATAGTCTTCTCTGATCGATAGATTGCATTTCATATTGATTTATGGTTTTATATCGTTCATGGCATAGCATTTAATTGAATATTCGTAAATTGGTTAATGACTTATATTTTTCCTGGCGATAGAGATGTAATTTCTACTAAGCATTTTTGCTCACCTAGTTCTCTTAACATTTTTTAGGTAATATTGATGAAGATTTTCAAACGGACGGAGAAGGGCAAGAGTGATGAGTGCTCTAGAAGATTGGTGTCTGTGTCTTTTTATTTTCTTGAGTCTAGTCTTTTAATTTTGAGTCCTTTCTTTTTTTATGCTAATATAAGTTGAGTAAATAAAGTGTAATAATGACATTTTGATATTAATAAAATATAGTTTTTGTCATTTTCTAGCCTTATTGTTTCTCTTGTGGTTTGCTCTAATTGTTCATGACTGTTCGCGGCCACATTTCGAGTTGTTTCCAAGACTATCGATTTGGGGCGTCGCAAAAGTGGTATCAGAGCCTAGGTTTTGTTGAAACCCTAGGTTTTGACCATAGGTTGCCATAAGTGTTAGGTTGATCCCTAATGTTACCCGGTGAGATTGGATAGAACCATGGGTTAAGTGCTAAAATCAGCTTAAAACTTTTAATGAGAATTATTTGTTATTCTTTGTCAAAATTATTTTGTAGGAGCTAGATAGCTAGTGAGATGACGGCTGAGCGAGCACAATGGCGGGAGATGCAAAGGACTGTCCAAGGTTTGACTCGGACTCTTCAACAGGTAGCTCAAGGAGAAGTGAATCATGGTGTTGGAGAGTTGCATCAGAAATTTTGGACTCTTAATCACCCTAGATTTAGTGGAACCCCTGATCTCGATGATGTAGAGGATTGGATTAAGGAGTTAGAGAGAATCTTTAAAGTGATGGAATGTTCAGATCAAGATAAGATCCTTCTAACAACATTTTAACTAGAGAAGGACGCGAGAGCTTGGTGGGAGTCTGTGGAAGCTACTTTACCAAATGAGCAAGTAACTAGGACAGAATTTCTGGACTACTTCAATGATAAGTATTTTTTGGAAAGAGTTAAGCAGAGAAAGGCTGGGGACTTAACCTCCCTTAAGCAAATGAGTATGACAGTAGCAGAGTATGAGGCCCAATTTTCTAGATTGTCTCGTTATGCGCCTCACTTGATAGTGACCAATAAGATGAAGGCCAAGCTATTCTGGAATGGTTTGAAGTTGCAATTTATATCCCAATTGGCACCAGTGGATATTCAATCTTATGCTGAGATGGTGAGAAGGGCTCAAGTATTAGAGGATGTCATGGAATTATCTGAGAAGGTCAAGGCAGGATTGGAGAAGAAAAGATTGGGTAATGGCAATAAGAGGCTGAATGATGGTAATGAAGTTCCGAATGGTAAGAAGCCTAAGGAAGAGAAGTGTAAGCATTGCGGGAACGATGGTCATCAATCCGAGAAATGTCGATAGAAGATCAGAGTGTGTTTCCGTTGTGAGAGCAAGAAGCATAAGGTAGCAGATTGCCCTCTTCCTAAATACCAACCTCCGCAGGCGAAGGATCACAATGAAGCACGACGTCAAGGACGGTAGCAAGCTTCGAGAAGGGCCGAGCCAGTTGATGAAGTAGCTAGAGGTACCCCTTAACCTTACGCTAGTTTTTCCATCCCTTAAATCTTAGTTTTGTTAGCATGCTTTTGTGATCTATTTTGATGTTTGAAAAATAGGACTAGGTACCCTGCTATTGTTTTGGAGATGAATGTCGTATGAATTTGGAGGACCAAATTCTTTTAGGTGGGGGAGGATATAGTGACCCAAAATTTAAAATAATTATTAATTAATAAAAAAATTCTTAAATAAAATAAGAACAAATTCTATATAATAAGCCATATAATTGAATTTAAAAATTTGTAATTAAGTGTTGGGCTAATATTAAAAGTCTTAATGGGCCTAAAAATATTATTTAATTTAGAGTATTAAAAGCCCTAAATACTAAATGGATCAAATAAGCTAAAACTAACCCAAATGGGCCTTAAATCAAAATTAAATTGAACCCAATAAGAATTAGGTCATTCTCTATAAAAAACCCTAGCCTAATTAGGGTTTGTCTCATGCTAGGTGTCCTAGATAAAGATAAAAATTGAATTTTTTAGTGTTTAATCCCATCTAGGGTTCCTTAACCTAAACTAGGACGGTAAGAGGTAGAAATCATAAAAATATAACCCCATAGCCTCCCTTGTCGACCTTGGCTCGTGGAAGAAGGCTTCTAGGCGTGGGAGGTTTGTGCTAAGAGGAGGAAGTCGTGGGTCTTCTTCGAGTTTTTGGTGGAGTCATCGTTCTTCTTCCTCTTCTTCCTTAATCAACTCAAGGTAGGTAATCTCTCAGGCTAAACATCAAATTGATGGATTAAACATGTTTATCTGTATGTCTACTTTCTTCCTACATCATTTTTCCTGATTTTCAAGGACTATATTGCATGCATTTCAATGATTAAGGACTAGATATCACTGTTTAGGGTTTTCCCACTGGAAACTAGGATTTGTTTATGATCGCGGTGCTAATAGGGACCGCATCTCTGAATGTGTCCGCCCGATAGACCGCGTCTAAGACTTATTTTTATAAAAAATAGATAAATATATAGTAATTGTCTTGAACATGGCCTGCTTGAGGACCGCGATATGATAAACGTGTCTCCTACCTTGACCGCGTTCAGGCTCGGGTTCCCAAGATCCCTAGTGCCCTTTCTAGCATGATAAGTGAATGCTACAGAGTCTAGATGCATGTTTTCAAGTTTTCTTGTCATCTGAACGAACTGAAGTAACTGGAGAACTTGTATAAACCTTAATTTCCTAAGTTCATGATATATGTTCATATTTTCTTTTGATTCCATGTCTTTACCTTATCTCAAATGTTCTTAGCATGTTAAAAGTGTAGATGTCTTCTTGTTAACCTAAAATTGGCTCATCAAAGCATGATTTAACTTTATTGCATGATAGTTATTGATTGAGGGTTCATGATTTTATCATGTGATATATCATGGATTTATTGATTAAAGGTTGTGTCACTTCAGTGATATTAACCTACCGTTATTGTATTGGTTTTTTGTTTCATGCTGAACCCAAATTCTTGGTGAAGTTAGAACCCTCCATCGGATATTCCTTTCATCGGACTAGAACTTCCTTCATCAAGGCCTCCGTAAGTGTCTGCGAGTCTTGGATTCCCACAAGAACGCTAAGCTGGTTGAACCACAAAAGCCCTAAAACCACTGGAATCATCATCCTACTGTGTAGGAAAAGGTTCAACCGGCCTTTGGACCAATAGAACGGGGTTTTGTTCGGGTTCTGTCAGCTATGTTCTGAATGCGGCATGTTCATGGACCACGTTCCATTTTTTGATCGCGACTGCCCCTCTGACCATGTTCTATTCGTGGTGCTCTTGATGACCGCATTCTATGAAGAGACGCCTTGTCTGGATTGTCTACTCTGATCGCGGCCTTACGACCAACTACATTCTTTACTGATTGCCGCACTATTCATGACCGCGTTAAACCCAGTTTCATGACCTTGTTTTCTTCGGTTTCACTTGGGTTTATAAGTCCGAGAATTGATTGTCTAAGGTACTGTTGTCTTGATATTCCTTATGAATGTCATCTGTATTCCTTGTGCCATTAGATTTCCCTTTGGAATTTCATTCGTGATATTTCTAAAACATCACTCCTTGACTCTACATTGGCAATATCTATAAATTATGAATTTATTAAGGGTTGTGGGTCTGCTAACAACCAATGCCAAGTACGATGTAAGTCCATTTTTTAAACCATGGGAACATTTTGGGTGTGGCATTGCACCAACCTCTATTATTCTGATATTCTATTACTCTGATATTTTGTTATTCTAATAGTCTGTTAATCTTTGCTAATATGTTATTCTGCTATCCTGCTTGAATGTTATTGGAATTCTGATATATTCTGGCCAATTCTATAAGTTATATTCATATGGATCATATGTTTATTGCTTCATACTAATATCTTGTCCTTGGTTCTGTATTGGGATTGTTCCCTTTTTCTTTGAGCTTCATATCTGTCCTTGACATTAAAATTCATTATTGATTGTCTCCTGTGATGAAGAAATTGCATTTCATATTGCTTTATGGTTTTTTATCGTTCATGACATAGCATTTTATTGAATATTGGTAAATTGGTTAATCACTTATATTTTACCTAGCGATAGAGATGCAATTCCTACTGAGCGTTTTTGCTCACCTAGTTTCTCTTAACATTTTTCAGGTAGTATTGATGAAGATGTTCAAACGGACAAGGAAGGGCAAGAGTGATGAGTGCGCTACAAGATTGGTGTCTATGTCTTTTTATTTTCTTGAGTCTAGTCCTGTAATTTTGAGTCCTTTCTTTCTTTTATGCTATTGTAAGTTGAGTTAATAAAGTGTAATAATGGCATTTTGATATTAATAAAATATAATTTTATCATTTTATGGCCTTATTGTGTCTCTTGTGGTTTGCTCTGATTGTTCATGACTATTCGTAGTCACGTTCCGAGTAGTTTCCACTGCAATCGGTTCGAGACATGACACCCTAAAAAGATTTTGTTAATTAAGTTTAGTTAGTGATGCGGAGCGGGATGCATATGTTACAACGGAGGATCCTGATTTATGTGGAAGCATCGAAGGCATCCAACATGAAGATTATTATTATTATTTTATTGTATTATCGTAGTGAATGTATGGGTTAATTTTTAGTTCAGAGTTTATTAAGTCGGTTATGTCTTTTTGTTTATTTTAATAGTTGGGATATTGTAAGTATTAAAGCAGGAAAAATATTGGGTCTATTTGTAAATTTTCTTTTCTATAAATAAAGATGTGTTAACCCTAATTAGGGTTAGACAATGGTTAGATGAAATTTTTGAAGTGCCCGTGTGTGCTCTTCCTTCTAGCGAGATGCCAAAACTCCTTTCTTTCTTCTTCTCAGGGTGAGGCCGCAACCCCATTTCCCTTCTTCTTTTTAGATTTGATTCCATCGTTATTATTCTCTTCACGGTCTGGTTGTGCATACTTCATCGCAGCACCCACCCCTCCATCTGCGTTACTTCTATTTCCACTGTAATCACTGTTCACCCAGCCACTGTTACTTTCATCATTTCTTCTTCCCTGTCATCCCATTTTTCCACTGGCACCGTATACCCCTGACACTGTTCATCTTCACCCTTTCCACACCCTTACCGTTTGTGCGTCCACGGCGGCTGGACTGCGCATGCGGCAACTACCATCGCGGGACCATCCCACCCCTACTGTCACTAATCGACATCCCACCGGCAACCCAGCCCGTCGACGCCGCGCCCGACTACGCCATTCTGACCGGCTGCCACTCTGCCGCGCTGTTGCAGAACGGCCACGGCACTAGCTAGAGGAGTCACCAGCCCGCCCGGCCCTTAGCCGGTCAGCCACCGTCGGGACCGTCGTCGCTCTCGTCCGCGAGCGGGCCCTCCGCCGCAACAGCACCAGCCCCGCCACCCCTCTGCTGGAGCAGACCTCTGCCACTGGCGCTGGCCCATCCCTTGCGAATGGGGCAGCCATCCTCCAGAGCCAGCGCCATCGCCAGTCTCTGCCAGCCGCCATCGCAACTGCATTCCCTACGCCACCGCCACCGTCCCCTCTGTGGCCGTCGCCACCTCTGGCGCCGTCGAGCTCTTTCTCTCCCTACCGGTTCTCACTCTCGTGTTATCGTTTATCTTTGTTTATCATCTTGTTAGCTACAGTAGCATTATTCAAGCACTGTGGCTTGCGTGATTTTGCTCGTATTGATGGATGGGTTTTTCCTACACCACCTCACGTGCTGAACTTTTAATAAAATGCTAAGTTTGGAAAAGTAGGATCTGGGACAATTATTTATATAGATATAAGCCTGATAAGTGGCATGGAGCAAATCAGTTTTTTGTTTCAGCAAGCTTCAAAGAAGTGTTCAGAAGTTGTTTGTTATATTTGGAGGAGAAACCTCGGAGCACCAAGTGTCTCTGATGAGTGGAACAAATGGGTGGCTCAACCTACAATCTTTTGATGATCCTGATGTCACCCCATGTTTGTTCTTCTGATTAATGTCCATTGCTCCACCCATCATTTCCGCAGTTGCAACCCAGGATCGTCTCTACTGCAAGGTTCGTTTTGCTAGCCCCTAGTTCGGTTTGCAACTGCTTCTCCACTTATTGATCAAGATCGAACATAAATTCTGTCTATTTGAGTTAGAAAGAAGAGATTTGTGGCACACTCTATGTTTGATAAGATGCTCATGAGAGCTCACATTATTTTGATAGGGTGAACCATATTTGTCCTACATCAGTTAGACTAGCTATTAGAAATAAAGAAGTAAAACTTAAATGGCTGATGGAATAGTGTGCCTAAGTTTTCTTTGAATAGGCGATTAGAATCAGGTTGTCAAAGTTTGTTCAGGATAGGTGAAGCTTTCTAAGGATAGGGGAAGTTCTGTTCAAGATAAGTAAGTTATCAGTATAGGCAAAGTAAAAAGATAGGCAAATTGATTTAGCCGCATAAAGAATAGGATAGGTTATTGCCTTTCACCTAACTTAGTGAGATAGACGAAGTAATGTCCATGTTGAGAGTTTGTGAAAAGATAGGCGAAGTAGTAGGATGGGTGATGTTGCGCCTATGTGAGTTAGACATCGCCTAAGTGATAGGAGAAAGGATAGGCAAAGAGGATGTCACGCCCCGAGATTTATGCAGCGGAAATAATCGGGAACGTGAACAGTCGGCATGGTAAGCCTCAAGCAAGCAATATAATTAGAGCGCAAGACAATCACATAAGAGTAATTACACAATATAATTCACTAAAATCCTTTAATTTTATTCCTTCATAAAATAATCCCAAATTACATAAGAACCTTGATTCTCATTTCTAGACTCAAGAAAATTAAAATTACATCATGACTCGACTAGACATTGATAACTAAGGCTTTTCTCGAGTCTTTATCCTTCAATCACTCTCGGATCCTTCATTTGAGTATTCCGAATTCGACCCACTGGAATTTCCTATAAAAGATTAGAAAGTAGGGTAATGAGCACACTTGTCCAGTAGGTATCTTCGTATCAACATGTAGGCAATGTTAAAGTAGTTAATGTTTTGTCTCTAAAGAAATAAGATAAACCATGTAGATACGATGAAACGATGTGAATAAAGCCAAAATAACAAGATACAATCAAACTTGAAATATGAGAATATGATTTGATCAAGTATATAATAAGAATGAAATTTTGGCCTTTTCAAGAATGTAACAAGAATGTACTTTTATAACCATGAAGGCTACACTAAAATGTCATGTAACAAGCAAGAATGTACTCTTCACTTAGTAACAAGTACTTCGTGAATTTATGTGGATCACCGTGGATATTTCACTTATTTATAGAGAAAGTACTCCCAGCGCAATGCGACGCTAGTAGCATCATATCCCATAGTTTATAGTATGTTTCCGACAATCAGCTGGGGGACTAGCATAGAGCCCTTGAACACAATCAGTGCTCGAACTGCATCTTCAAGTATAAATCAAGCTACTTCCACGTTTATAACAATAATATGGCCAAGAATGTACAATTTCAACTATAGTTCCATGATAAGGTAACCAAAAATAGAAATGGTTTTATTGAGAATAAGAGATTTCAATAAATGCATTTAATAACTAGGTTATGCCATGGAAATAAATCGGCAGCATAACGGTACATTCCTTTTACTCTCAAAATTACTTAGGTATCATTGGAATAATGTGACAGGTTCTAGATTATCAATTGGACCATCTAGGAACAGAGGAAAATCAACCCTTGAGTCAAACCCCGGGTTAATCAAACTCAGGATGCTAGTGGTCGTTTACCGGACCGTTTCTTGATCTTGGTGGTCTAGTACAAGACCGTTAAATAAGACAGTTTGATATTTTGAAAATAGAACATATGGAGTCTTAGCGGTCTAATGCATGGCCGTTAAGGATCTGTTAGCGGTCAAGTGCAGGGCCGCTAGCAGGGTCAGATGGTCAACCCAATGCCCCCTAAGGTCCAGAATATAAAACTCCAGTGTAAGTGCCTTCTAGACAATTAGGCTTTTAATGGTACAACCAGCTCGGCGTCCTAGTGGGAATCTCAGGCTCGCGGAGTCTTATGGAGGCCTTGAAACAAGATTTCCTAGTCTGTTGGAAGGAATATCCAAAGGAGAGGTCATCATGTCCAATATTATGTTCCTAATGTGCAAAAGTGCAACTAATGACAACATACCGGGATATGTGCCATGTACTTAAGAAAATGACTCTTAGAAGAGAGAGAATCGTGATAAAATAATGATCGAGTTAAATTATGAATCCTCTATTTAAAATATGTATTTTATTATAAGAGTATATTATTTTGGTCATAAATTAACATAAGTTAAAAATACTACCAATGTGCACAAAACATGAAATCTATTATGATGAGCCAGAAATTTAACTAAGTATAGGAAACCAGTACTTAAAACATGAATAAAACTTAGTTAACTAGGCTTATTATATAATAACTATGGTTAATTCCGTAATATGGTTCGGGTTACCAATATTACAAAATCATAAATCGAAAATAGTCTAATGGGTGACCGTTTCACATTGGCTAGCGGTCTATCGGGCGACCGCTAGAGTTCCTGGCGGTCTACAGGAAGAGCATTTTCTCCTGTATAAAATCGAATTCAAATGATAACCAAACAAAATGCTAATCTAAGACACATCATGCCTAGAAATCAACATATTTTAACTTCCATAATCATGATAGAACAAATATGGGCCAACAATATGCATATGTTCATGTGATTAACAAGAAAAAATTCCTTTTTACTTCATTAGGGCTAGTTCATGCATGAGGAATATACTAGATGCATAGTCTTAAGTAAAACATGAAATTCTCAAAGTACAATGCATGAAAATGAATGAAATTAGAGAGCTTGTATTCCTGACTTCAAATTTGAGCCTTTCATGAGATAACCTACCTCAATTAATCCTTCTAGATAGTCAATTTCAGACTGGAAGTCAGCCCTAATTCTGCCCGTTCTTGTATTAGATCAGCAACTTCACGTCCCTCTATCTTCTGATTCCCATGACCTAAAGACGTGAAATTTTGAGGGTAAGAAGAGGGTACTAACAGGAACAAATTATTCTAAAGAAACTCTATCTAATTACCTCGTTTAGGGCTCTGAATTCCTTGATCAATCAGGGTCGAACGTACTAATTCTTGAGTTTTTATTGTAGAATCATCACCTTTGGAAGACTCTAACTCCTTGTAGACTTGATCTCCTAGAACGAAATTTGGAGGGTAGTTAGTTCTAACTATAATGAACAAATTTCTAGGAAAAACTTATCTCTAATTCTGCCTCCTTACTTGAGTTCCATGCGAGCCAAAGTAGTGGTCGCGCATGTCAAATCTGGAATCTATTTATAGGGTTTAGGTAGGGTTTTGAGGATTAGAACGATTCTAGAGTCCTTATTAGACTTTAGATTGATCTCTAAGAATCCTGAGCATGCTTACAAGTCTTTATTCGTTGGTATCTAGAGTTGTAATTGCCAAAAATCTAATCTTTTTAACACTTTCTTTCACTCACGGAATCTGCAGTGGGTAGCGGTCATTGGGACGATCGTTTATTGCCCGTTAGCGGTCTCGCGATAGACCGTTTTTCATTCCAAGCGTCGAATTTGAATTACTTCAAACTCTTTTGATATTATCTCCATTGTTATCCATTTACTTATTTTCCTAAAGAGTCATTATCCCTAAATTCCGTGATTTCACCCACTCCTAACTTCTAGAATATGGGCTAATAGTCCAAAATAATCTCTTGGGCCTATTGGGTTTATTATATGGGTCTAATCCTCTTGGATCAAATGTAGGGCTTAAATAAATGGATTTAATTAAATAAAATTCATTTAAATGCTTAATAATTATATTTTAAATCTAAAAAATTCTTAAAAAATTCTCGGGCGTTACAGAGGATAAGCGAAAAAGCACCTATGATGCAGATAGGCAAAATAATATCTAAGTGAATTATATCACCTAAATTACTTTTCTTCCTTTTATATCACCTATGTATTATTTTAGCTCTTATGTGTTTTACAGTGTTTTACAATGCTAAATCATTTTTCTTTTTATATCACTATATATGTTAAGTATTTTGCGCATATTTTTGTTTTCTTCTTTTTAGCAGATAAGTTAATTGAATAAGCGGATTATTTATGCTCCTATATTGTTAGAGTTCCTTTTTGTGCCTACATTGTTTGAGTTTCTTTTGTCTATATTACACTTAGCGAATATTTCATTTGGCTTAAGTGGAGGTGATTTATTCATCGTCTATGTGATTTGTGCACCTATGTTACACAACTTATTTTTGCTTCAACTTCATTTTCCTTTAGTTCAATCAGAGATGTATCTAGCCCCTGATTCATTTAAGCATATTCTGATTATTTGATTTATAGTTTTCATCATCATAAAAACTAGTAGAGCCAATCATAGTAGGGGTTGGCCTAACAACCAGCCCCTTCTTCTCGATCCCCGCCTCCAGTCGGATATCACCAAAACTGCTCAAGACCCCATTGTGCAGTCACGTCAACCAAGGGAGTAGAGGGTGTCCACCGAGCACCGTTCACCTCCAGTGCCCTTGGCTCGCTGCTGCACCCACGGTTCGGCTTCGCCCTGCAACGGTTGTGGCAGTCAGCCTGACGCCACCATGCAGATTGCCATCACCATATGAAAAGGTAGCAGGACGACTCAAGGAGTTCTCCACCCTCCTGAAGATGAGCACCATCCCTTTTTGGACCCCCTTCACCGCAAACAGCAGGGTCCACTGATCACCCCATCAATCGTCTGCTAGTCCCCCCTGCTATCTAGGGACAACAAGGATCCAATTGGCTCGTCACTCCCCTCCCCTCGCCGGGTCGGCTTACCGCCCCTCCCTACGTGGAGGTACCGTTGGTAGTACTTTGCATCATCCCCACCTCGAAGCCAACCCTCTTGTTTAAGAAGTTTCATGGATGTAAACTAGGTCTCGGCTCAAGCACAATCAACGCAACGTGCGAGATATGCGAGCACGCTTCCTCGCTCATCCTCATCTTTGGCTCGACCGATTTCATCAAACCAGCATGGAAGTGCCTGGCCCACCCTCTTCTGGTCTTTTCTATTCATTTAGTATTTTCTGGGCTCACGTCGACAGAGAGTGAGTGCCCATGCTCGAGGATCCACCCTCGACGAGTGCATCCACTACAACAAATCAGATCTATAGCCATGAATTTTGCCTACGGTTGACGAAAACATAGGTAAATGTCATTTTTTCCTACGCTTTAAATTTTCTATAGTTATTTTACCTACGTTTTATATTTGCGTGGGTATATGGGCACCTTATCACGACGATTGTCTAAGAAGCATCAGAAAACTTTATCTATTCCTACGGTTTACAAATAAATGTGAGAATAGACCTTAGATATTCATATATTTTTAATAAAACATAGGAAAATGTTACTTCCTAAAACAAAAAAATGTAAGAATTGGAGGCTCCCCGATGGTGGGAAATTTTGGCCTCGATGTTTTTCATTTTTCTCCCATTTTGACACCCAATTTAACTCAAAATTTAGGGTTCTCCCTCCTTCTCTTCCCCTCCCATTGCTCCCCCTCCCTCACCCTGCCGGAGCAACTCGTTCCCCTCTTCAATGGCCAGCCTCCTTCAGGACCAGCCGCCAGTCATGGCCATATCCCCACCCCCCGCATCGCTGCTCAGCGCTGCCCTGGCACCTCATCCTTGCCTCCCTCCGCTACCCCTATCCCTTATGTGCCGCAACAAGGCAAGGTCATCGTTGCCACTGCCTTCACCCTACTTCACCTACTGTAACCCCGTAGTTGCTGCCTTGCACGGCCCCCTTGATGTGTGAAAGGATGAACATGTGATCTAGAGGGGGGGTGAATAGATCTACCCCAATTTCAGGATTCTACAGTAGCTAAAAAATAGTGCAGAATTAAATTGAACTGTGAATAAAAACACCAACAACAATCATGATTATCAACAGAAGAATCAGATATGAAATAGATGTTTAATCAGTGTCAGCATTGAAAGAAAATCAATCAACTTAGTATAGTACTAGGCGGAGGGTTGATTAGAAAATCTCCTCATGCAAAGGTCAGTTTTCCAGATAGAAGTGATCTATCATTCTGATTGAGCCAATTTTATATACCACTGAGTGATTGTTCGCAATACAGATATGAAATGAAGAGACGATAAATGAGTCAGATGCCAATCAAATTAAGCAAATGCAGAGATGAATTAGTGCATACAATTTGACTGAAAACTTAAGCAACAAATGATTATCTCAAAGAGATCAAAGGCTCGTAGTAGATGATCCTAAGCATTCGTCTAATCACAGTAAAGATAATCAATCACACAGAGGACAGATAAATTTTTAAGGTGGTTCGATCTCTAGCTCGAGATCTACGCCCACCCCTTACTCAACTGAGTAAGGATTCCGCTGCCAAACGACTTGAACACTGCTGATCCACAACTTCGAGGATAGAATCCCTACAACCGCTGATCCACAGCTTTGGGGAGCATGTCCCAGATCGTTGAGCCTTACAGCTTACTTATCGAGGATTACACCTCGCTACTGAGCACCATAGCTTGCTATCCGAGGATCACACCTCGCCGCTGACTCACAGCTTGGACTACTGATACACACCTTACAAACAGTTTCAAAAATAAACAGAAAAGATTCAAGGAAATAACGTTGATGGAAAAATAATGTAGCTCGCTATGGAGCAATTTGACTCTGGACCTTTTCAAGGAGTCAGGACCGCAAATCTACCTCACAAACTCTCTTCTCACTCAAGCGAACTTCTCAACCTTATGACACTCTGTTTTCCTTTCACTCCTAACAACAGGCTCTTTCTCTCTTGATCACGTCTCTGACTCTTCTCTCTTGATCTCTAGCTCTTACAGCTCTCTTCTACTCTTCTTCATCTTTTCTCTAGTTCTCCTACATTGAATTTGAGAGCTCGATCCCTATTTAAACTGAAGGACGTGAATCTGTGGTCCCACAAGCTTTTCATATTTCTGGGCGCGTGGAAGACACACTCCCGCCCAAAAAGTTTTATCCAGAAAGTGCACTTCGAGGGGTCACGTGTCAGAGGTAGAAGATGTGACGATCCACGTGGCAGGATATTAGATCAGCTTCCCACCTTGGATCATGTGCCTTTAATCTAGTTCACTTTAAGTTCCACGTGAGATTAATGCAGACTGCCTTTATGCCACCCAGGTGTTCGATCATGGATCTGGGTTGGTTCTTCCTTTCTGTCCAAAACAAAATCAAGGATTTATGAGATTCTTTGAAGCATGAAATATTTATTATCAAATTCAATTTCAGATGAGTTCATGCAGTTCATATAAGTGTATGCACAAAATTCTTCAAGAGCATCGATGCATAAATGAGATATATCAAACTCTATAGCTAACACATGCAGCATGTCAGAACAAAAGCATTGACCTTAGTATTATACAGATAGACCTTTATCGTCAGATACACTGACTCTGTAATGAAGATGCATCGACCTGTCTTTATAGTGAATGCACAAGTTGCATCGACCTTGAGAGTGATGACTTACAAGTATCGACCCAACTCTAACATGCATTGACCTACGCTGCAGTCACTAACTTACTTGCATCAACCTTTATATGACATGCATCGACCTATGCTGCAATCGCTAGCTCACTAGCATCGACCATTGCTGTAGTCGCTAGCTCACTAGCATCGACCTATCTGCAACATGCATCAACTTGTCTCTAGAATCCAAATATGCACAGAGCTACATATGCACCGTCCTTGAAGACTTATATGCAAATGTGCATCAACCTTTCAATGCAACAATATGGAAGTGTGCACCGACCTTACTCGCTTGAATGCATGGATATGCTTCGACTTTATTATACCACAATCCTGCATATGCGTTGACCTTCTGAACCGAAATCCATATATGCACCGACCTTCATATGCAACAGCATGAACATGCATCGACGTTGAGATGCAATAGTATCAGTATGCATCGACCTTGAAATGCAATAGTACGAGCATGCATCGACCTTGATTTAAATAAGAACTAATTCTAAATAATGTAAAGACTTTAAAATAACAATGTTGCCAGAGTCAAATTAAGGTCTAACACAATGTTGCCAGCATCAAAACTAGACATCAAGTCCAGAGGAGACACAACACCCCTCAGCCAAGGGCGGTGGCCAAGCCATCGAGCGACCCCTCTAGGACACGGCCCCCTTTGCCAAGATGGGGGCACTGTTGAGGTGAGGAAGGTGATCCTTCTCGACGATCTCATTTTTTATGTGTGTGGTTTAGATCAGAGGTGATCTGGATCTGGTGAGGCCAACGTAGATGTTGATGTGTTTGGAATGCACTTTTGTTGTTGTTGTTGTTGTTGTTCTTCTTCTTCTTCTTCTTCTTCTTCTTTCTCTATAGTGATGAACTGAGGCACAGAGGGGAGCCGTGGACGGACGTGCTTTTTCTCACAGTGGAATCCGAGGAGGGGCGAAGAGAAGAGGTGATGGGGGCTCCGAGGAGGTAGGGGGTGTTCCTGCTGGTCTTCTACCTCGCGCTCTACGTCGCCTGCAGGTGCTCCAATGCCCCCTTTCTTAATCCTTATATCTGAGTTGAATTGGATCATTATCCTCTTTCTTGTGTGTAACAGCTCTTCCTTTCTATCTGGGTCGCCAGCCATCTAATGGGCGAGCAATCCCTAGCTTTTCTAGGATGGTGTGCTCATGAACGTTTCCTTTTTCTGAGAAATGAGATTTGCACACTTTTAGGGGGTTTGTAGATCCCATTTTTTTAGATTTTCTAATAAATTAGAGGTTTAAATGCGTCTCCTTTATCATTTCAGTAGGATTGAACTTTTTTTTTGGTGTATGGTTTTGGATAGAACGTGACCTTATGGTTTTTGTCCAACTCTGAGCAGGGGGGTTCATTAGATAATAGGTGGAAGGAAGAGCAAGGAAGATTTCGGGGGCAAAGCTATCAGTCTTATTGAGTTGTAGAGATGCCTTCTCAGCAAATAGAGATTGGCCACTAGGATGTGATCCATGATGTAGCCATGGAGTACTATGGGAAATGCCTTGCCACGGCCTCATCGGACAACACCATAAACATCATGGCAGTGCGCAACGGCTTGTCCTTCTCGTCGCAGCATCTTGCCACCTTGACCGGTCACCATGGCCCAGTTTGACAGGTTGCATGGGCGCACCCCAAGTTTGTGTCCATCCTCGCCTCTTGTAGTTATGACGGGCGTGTGATCATATGGAAGGAAGGAACCAAGCAGAACAAATGGATGCAGGCCTATGTGTTTACAGATCACACTTCTTCTGTCAATTCCGTTGCTTGGGCTCCATATGAGTTTGGTCTTTGCTTGGCATGTGGGTCCTCTGATGGTAATATCTCGGTCTTCACTGCTCAACCTGATGGCAGTTAGGACACGACTAATATCGACTAGGCACACCTTGTTGGAGTTACTTCTGTCTCATGGGCTCCTTCAACTGCACCTGGGTTTCTTGAAGCGTCAGCTGATCTGGTACATAAACTTGCATCTGGCGGATGTGACAGCTTAGTTAAAGTATGGAGACTATACAATGGGAGCTGGAGCCCGGATGGCTTTGCTCCTCTTCAAATGCACAAGGATTGGGTGAGGGATGTAGCTTGGGCTCCCAATTTGGGGCTTCCAAAGTCAACAATTGCTAGTGCTTCACAGGATGGAACCCTAATCATATGGACTTGGGCAAGAGAAGGGGATAAGTGGGAGGGTAAGGTCTTGCATGATTTCAAGACTCCGGTTTGGAGGGTTTCATGGTCAACCACAGGGAATATATATTGGCTTTCGTTGATGGAAATTACAATGTTACACTATAGAAGGAGGCGGTGGATGAAGAATGGCAACAAGTAACAACAGTGGAGCCCTAAATATTCAAGTTCCTATAAAAAGCCAAGTTACCCATGTCTGTCTTTCCTATGTTCAATATCTAGGATTGCAAGGACTTTCTGTTTTTCTTTTCCCCATCATATTTGACTGGAAGTTACATGCTTTATAGATTTTTTCTTGTCTTTGTTGCGATTTTCACCGTTTGCAACCTTGGCATTTCATATGCCTAGATTGAAGTTATAATGGTGATTTTTTCAACCAATGGGTGTTTTTTCTATGCTTCTGATACGATTCTTTTCCTCCAAGTATACTTTATGGCATTTCAGGCTTTAGATACTTCTATTTATGCAGTAGGTATTTGTTATTTCCATTTGTTAGCTCATTGCTTGGAAATGGACCAGCCGAGTCATATCACATATTTGAAGGGTTTGAAACAGAATGCTAAACAATCTCTACTTTACAGATGGTACTTGGAAAAAGAACCTTAAAAAAGTTTCGTAAATTTTATTTAGAGAAGTCTGAGCATCTGGATCATTATAATTGGGCCATTGGTTCATTAGAGATCTTAGTACCTCTATTTATTATCTTAATAAAGTTGGGCCCACATCTCAACCTTCTTATTTAGGGGGGGGGAAAAGATGAATTGTAATTCAGCCACTTGGACTCAAGATCCAGACAATGCAGATGGCCAGCCTCTTCAGGGAACTCTCTACTTGTGGTTTTCAATATAAGCTTTTTCATTTTCACTGTTTGAAATACCTGATTCTCCATGGAATGAATGAAGCTCTTCTGAAAATTCTGCATGACTTTCATCCCTTGACTATCCTCCTTAATGTACTCTATGCCATTACCCAAGCAAAGTTTTTTGTTTGCCTCCGGAACTGTCTTAGTTTTTGTGATGCTCCATTAACTTTTCTTATTGTTATAATGTGTTTTTTTATCTGTTTCATTATATTAGGCTACTGTCAGTGGACTCTGAAACCAACCTGTTAGTAATGAAGTTATTAATGGGGAGGACATAATTTACAGAGAGTATGTTGGTATTAGTATTACAGTTGGTACTCCTCAGTTTGCTTATACAAGCCCACCCATATTGTCATTTATCTTTTAGATTGCATTCATCTTTGCTATTCCTCTACCAGAGGTTTTGGATCTTGGTGGGCATAATATAGACAATAGTTTTTTTTTTTTTATTGACAGTGAAAAGCTCCTGCAAGATGCATATTCTCATCCTAAACAAAAATAGAAATGCAATATTAATGTTGCTGGTTTTTGACTAATATTCAATGGTATAAGTCGTGAATAAGTTCACACTACATTCAGAAAAATTGCCCACTTTGTTTTGTATTAGGCTTATGATTGACGACGTTGTGTGCTACAATTTTTCTATCGTTCACCTCGGCAAATTGAAGTTTTCAATTCGTTGACCAGGATTTGTCAGGTTATAGGCTAATATAACAGTTGTGTATGTTGTAGTGTACCTCTTCCCATAATATTTCTTGTTATTCTTAACAATTAGTTGCACTGAGTTCTTTTCTTCTCTTGCCTTTTTATTAATGTACGTTCTTCTCCTCTCAACAAGCAGCTTCTGCACAATATTTATTATCTCCTTAAAGCGTAGGTTTGTCTTTAGGTTTACGAGTATATCCATCATTAGAAATCTGTCTTTTGCATAGTTAGCATTTTCATTTGCATCTCATATATTTGCTCTTTAATTGTTAATTGATAATGCTATTTTTACTCCCTTAATGTTACCCTTGTCTTGTCAATGTTACCCTTAAAGTAGATGGATCATGCTCTCCACCATCTGCCATTTCTTCATTTGGTGCTGGATGGGGTGCACAGGTTTGATTTCTTATTATCATTCTTAAAATAGATGTAGATTGGCCTAAGATGCAATTCTAGTGCACTGATGTAAATTTTTTCCTTTTGTGTGGTAGAGGCACCTCTCCTCTCCTCCTCAGTTGCACTACCTCTTTGCATTAATAAATCTGTGGCACAATCTACCTTTTTGAAAAAAAAAATTTATCATTCCTTGAGTACTATTTTTTCTTTTCTGGATATGATGCTGATGATGGTTTCCTATTTCAGTTCTTAGGATATAATGCATCATGTTTCTCAAAACATCTTGAAACAAAAAAAGTAGTTACCTCTATATGTTTTGATGAGAAAAACATCATCTTTTCTTTGCTCCAAGGCATCATTCATACAATTTTGATATAGAATGGATGTTAGGACCTTGTTACCATTCTTTCTTCTCCTTGTGTGTCTGAGATTGCATCAGACAACCTATATTGTTTGAGTAAAAAGTATAAAGAACATGGTGTTATGTTAACATTTGTAAGTAGTAAAGAAAATAGATTCTTTCTCAAAAAAATTACTAAATGTAGATGAGCCTCTGGCATTCTGTTATTGACTGTGGCATAGGGCATGCTCCCTTAAATATTGTTAGATATGCCTTTTATATATGTGGTAAAAAAACTTTCATAAAGTTACTGTTTCTCTCGAATACACTCAAAGTTACGAAACAATATTCTACATTTCGATAAGCACACTCCCAAGACAGCTTTGACTACATATTTGTTCCACAATCTAGGGGTGGGGGAAGAAATATTGGATGGTTTTATCATGTCACAGCCTTGGCTTGCCACTACAATTACTTGCCATGCTTGAAGCAAGTCCACTTGTAAGAAACTCTTTTTACTCAATCTTGTTGAGAGTACTGTACGTGTTCTGCTAAGTTAATTATGTACACACACAAGTGGGTAGTATGTTTGAAAAGTCACTTCGAAACAATTGTATGTGTTAGCTGCATATCCAGGGATATAGTTAACATTGTGGCATATATTATATGTGGGCTACTGAATCAGAAAGCAAGATTGTGAATACCATGGATTTGATCAAACCTGCAAAATTATATACTAAGTTTAGGAATGAAATCATACAAAGGCAGTTCGTGTGTTAAAT
The DNA here is from genome assembly GCA_022559845.1 of Amorphophallus konjac. Lineage (NCBI taxonomy): Eukaryota > Viridiplantae > Streptophyta > Magnoliopsida > Alismatales > Araceae > Amorphophallus > Amorphophallus konjac. Next base: position 43,541 of record JAHNEJ010003552.1, read on the forward strand.
AGCAAATTTCATATTCCCTATTGTGAGCATACTTTATTTTCTCTATCGAGTCTTGATGAGGAAAATTTTTTTATTGTGTGTTTAAATCCTCGGTGAAATACCTTATCTAATTTAAACTAAAGGCAAAGTTTTAGGATCTTATTATCTTATCCTGAACTTGTAATCTGCTGGCACACTAAGAGGTTATGTTTTTGCATACCTCACTTGTAGCTTGTCGCAAAAGGATTATCACATTATTCTAAGTTTGGTTTACGATTTGGAAAATTTAATCCTAGGGATTTAAACCATGATTTCGGGCTTGGGATTTTTGTTTTCATGACATAAAACTGTGTAGAATAAATCACTTGAACATTGCATTTCAAGTTCATTACGAATTAAAGCCTAGAGGTAAGATATTCAAGGCCATTAAGGATCAAAAGAACTTGTGTTATTTTTCTGTTATAGGGTAGAGGTCGACAAACTCATTCCAACATGTCGACCTAAAACCTCTTGAGACTGCAAATTACACAGTTCGGCCAGTGAAAAGTTCGACTTGTTGGAATGAGTCTGTCGACCTATGATAACACGAAAGTTCGTTGTTTAAAAACACGCGTACCAATCTTAAAAATTTCAACTCACACTTAGATTAAGGAGACGTAATATAGCGGTGAGAAGGGTCGAATTCATAGGGAAGAAGAGATTTTTAAAGTTAAAAATCTTAGAATTCCTTAGGTGATTGAAAAGAGTTTCTTTTAGAGTTGTAAAAACTATGAAATGGATCTATTAATAAACGCTAAGCATAGAGAAAAAGAACATGAAGGGGATGGAGAAAGAAAGAGAGGAAGAGAGGAAAAGATATGAAGAACAAGATCAAGATGAACTAAAGGATTTCTTTCATTAACTTAAAGAAATGTACACAAAAGACAAGCTTACACTAAGAACGCGATGGTATTACAATGAAATAAATTGACACAAAAATAATAAAGAACATAAAAAAATGGAGTTTGAAGATGGTGGCAGCAATGATGATGATGCACTGTCCTCTCTTGGCTTTAGATCCCGAACCACCTCGTGGATGATGTCGTCTATGCCGGAGTGGATGCCGCCTTCGCCTTTGGAGCCGCCTTTGGAGGATGTTACATAGAGGGAGGAGAGAGATCTAAGGGGGGAGAGAGATATATATATAGAGAGGTAAGGAAGAGGTAGAGGTGAGACTATGGTGATCTATATGTGAGGAAGATAGAGATGGCTAGAAGAGAAATAGAAGGAGAGGGAGATGGTGATCTAGGGCGCACTAGGGTGTTGTGAAAAAAAAGAAGTAGATGAAGGAGGGAGGCCAAGGGCGCACTAGGGTGTGAGAGGGAGAGATGGGGGCGACCTAGGGAGAGGAAGAGAGGGCTAGGGGCGTACTAGGGTTGAGGGAGAGAGGCCTTAAGGAAAATTCTCTAACAAGTAAAAAGATCCTTTTCTCTCCATGAAATGGGGTATTTATAGACAAAAGGGGATCAATAGAGGGCTAGGATAGATCTAGAGGAAAATGGATGGATGGTATAGAGAGGGAAAATGAGATGAAGGAGGGAGAGAGAGGAGGTGGGCGCCCCCTTCCCTAGGGTTTTGGGCGCCCGCTCCAAGGTGTAGACACGCTAAAATCGACACTATGTTGAGTAAATCTCATGTCACCACGTGATGCCCCAAAGTGGACTTCAATATTGGCTTAATATGAAGTTTTTCTAATTCATTTAGAATTTTTCTATCATATTTATAATTCGTGACTAGAATCGGGGCGTCATTTAATTGACGGCGATGAGGGTGGAGTCATTTCAATATTAAACGACCAAACGTGCAGGCGTTATTTCGTGGTGTTTCTTGATTTTACAAAATTCCATTCAAAAATAAATGTAACGAATTGACCTCCATTTCTAAGGTGTTGGTTAATTAACGCCATTCCAGAAGGCCTCATTTCCTATTTTTAAATATGGAAAGTCGATTATTTCTAAAATTAACCCAGGAATCAGCGGCTGCGTGCACGGTCATCCTTTCAATTGGCGACCACCGTGAGGTCGTCATTTCTGCTTCCGTCTCCGTTTCGTCTGCTACCTTCCCGTGAAGCATCCTTCTTCATTTTAACACCATATTCGATTGGGGAAGGGAGATCCTTGCTGGAGGATTATTATCCTTGTTTTAATCCTATTAAAATAAGGATCTTTGACCTTATAAATACCCCACGGCTTCCTTCGCGTGCGAGAGGTTACACATATACAACACACAGATGAGCAGAGAGAGAAGAGAGCTTCTTTTTGCTAACAGCTTCTTTGCAGGTTCTTCTCCAGACATTTTTCTTCCACGGGCGTTCTTCCTCTCACGGCGGGGGTCTTCCTCTGGCGTTTCTTCTTACGGCTGAAGCTTTTTCTTCTCTCCTTTTACTGCTGCTACAAACACAGAAGGGCTCTCTCTCTCTTTTATTTGTCTTAAGCATATCTCCTCCTAGCTACCTTGCTAGAAGTCTTCAACAGATACATATATCATTGCATATAATTCTTTTCTCTGCATATCATATTATTGCTTGCATCATAGCATACATATTTCCCTCCCTTTCACTCCCCATAGGGGTTTTAAACAAACACACAAGGTGTGTTCATGCTTATGTCGCATAGTTCTATTTTCTTAGAGCATTGATAGTATACTTTGGCTAATCCATATTGTGTGTTTGTTGTTTTTACTTGTCTTGCAAGGGTAATCAAAGTAAGAACCCCTTCATCGATCGACCGATAGAAGGAGGAAGGAAGAACTCACAATCTCACCCGCTTTCTCACAAGGTACATGCGATCATCCTTTAATTTTTGAGACAACCCCTCTGGCGATCACTCTCCTTAGAGCATCACATGCTCCTTTTATTCTTTTCTTTGTTTCCACATCATGCATGTTTAACTCTATCCATCCATCTTTTTTCTTAATATCTCCCGCCTTGTCTTTTAAAGAAATTTTAAATTTCCTTTCTTTTTAAAATGTCTATGTGACACGTTCACAAATTGACGATCACAGTGGGACGCTTGATGTTTTTATTTTGATTATCCCTCCATCGGCACCCACGTGTGCCCCTCCCTTTGGCACCCTCGTGTGCCCCTCTTTTGGCACCTACGTGTGTCCCTACTTAGTGCTCCACGTAGCACACTCCCCTTGTGCACCACGTGCACATCTCCCATTGGATTAGCCAATTTTTGAATTATCCATAACATTTTTAAAGAAAAGAAATTTGATTTCTGTCCATTTTCATCGATTTTTTGTTCTCTGGAACTGATTAGCGACTGCCCTGCAGCCGCTATTTTATCATTCAGCGACCGCTCACAGAGGCACTGTTTCCATTTATTTTCTAGTATTTTCATCATTTTTATAATCAACGCCCCTCTATAGAGGCGTCATTCCTGCATTCAACGCCTCACACCAAGGCGTCATTTCTCAGTTACTGTTGTTTCTTGGTTTCTCAGTATTTTCATCATTTCTATAATCAACACCCCTCCACAGAGGCATCACTCCTGCATTTAACGCCTCACACCAAGGCGTCAATTCTGCCGCTACTGTTGATTTTCTTATTCTGGTCACTGTTCACTGATATCTGATGCCCCTCCACATAGGCGTTATTTTTTATATTCAGCGCCTCACCCCAAGGCGCTATTTTACTTTCCTGTCCACTGTTTGCCATTGTTTACAGTGATTAGAGACTGACACCTAGTCGCTGTTTATTGAGACCGCGACTTTTGTCAGGTCGTCATTTTGTTCTGTTTTCACAGAACCTTGGTTGTTGCTATTACCTTCATCTGTTGGCTTCATTTACTGATTGTTTGATTATTACTGCTTGATCTGCCCGTATTAGCTTGCATTCTAGGGCATTTGGTTGAGATACCTCCTTTCTCTACACTTCTAAGATTCCACACCCTTTTCTTAGAATTGGAACGACCCTCCATTGAGTATTCCATCTCTTTGGACTAGAAATTCCACTTCCAAGGCCTCCGTAAGTCCCCGCACCTGTGGATTCTCTCACGGACGCCGGGCCAGTTGCACCACTTGAAGTACCCATAGTTTAGTTAACCTATACGTTGGTAAGGAGAGAGAAAGTAGTTAGTTGACCCGGAGATTACACTCAAACTTGAAACTAGGACCCACATTGAAGAGAGAGAATTGATCACACATTTCAAAATCCACTTTAATCTCGAAAGAGAAACTTAAAACTTTGGGGTCATTACAACTTGAGTGAAAAATTTGTTTGATTGGGTGATTATCTCTTACATACTTGTTGGTTTGAAATATTTTCCTCTCCTTAAACATGCAACTTCGTTCAGGAAAAATCATTAACATGGCCAACTATGGGTATTCCTATGATGGTTATGAGGAGGGTCAATTTGACCAATCCTATGAGGTCCCCCTCAAGATTCCACTCATTATGAGAGAAACTATGCTCCCTCCCATGCTTATTATTCACAGGTTCTTGTGGTTGATACCACTTCTCAAGAGGTTGAGCCTTCCTCCCAAGCTCAACCTACCACACAAAACACATATGGGGATGTTGCCTCATCTTTCAATCTTAATGATTTGATCCATGCTTTGTCTCAACTGGATGATTCCCAACGTCAGGCGGTCCAGGCCGCCCTAAAAGGGAAATCTGTCCCTTCGTCTTCAAACCCCTCTCCGGCTGCGGGTGGCCATCCATCTCTGATGAGGACACGCGCCGTTTCACTCGACGGAGCACACGGAGCACGCCGGCATCCCTTTGGCTCGGCGATCATTTAGCAGACTAGCAGAGTTATCCCCATTTATTTCATGCTTTAGGCCATGTTGGGCCTTGGATTAGTCCCTGCGTGGACACTTCTATCTAGTTGTAGGTCTTTGTAGGCCAATTAGACATCTTTTGTGCTTTGTAGGCTTATTTAGAGGGCAAAGGGGTTAGTGGGCCATCTTGTGCTCCACTTCTCTTGGCCCATTTGGGGTTTGCGCACCCAACCCTAGGGTTAGGGTTTTGGGCGCACCTCTCACCTCCTCCAAGTGGAAGAGGTGGCAGCCGCCTTCCCCTTTCTCCACTCCCTCCTTTGGCCGCCCCTTCCTTTGATCCCTCCTTGATTGGAGGAACCTCCTTGATTGAAGGAGAGATTCCTTCCTTGATGGGAGGAGAGCTGGCCGCCCCTACCCCCTCCCATTTGCGCCCCCATCTCCCCATTTGGTGGTAGAAACCCTAGCTCCCCTCCCAACTATATAGTCTTAGCATTTTCTTTGGAGGAAATTAATGAAGACATGAAATATTTTGATTGAGCAGCCATTGGCGCAGCCACCCCTTGGAGAGGGCGACCCTCTCTTCCTCCTCTGCTCCTGCGACGGGAGCAACCCCGGGGTGGGACTCCCCATCCCCTCGGTGCGACGCCGAGGTTCTTCCTCCCTTCTACTTCATCTCTGGTTCGAGTTCGCGTGTTCCAGATTCGGCCCCGAGTTTCAGCGGCGTCCCCATCCGGTGCGGATCGAATCCGAGCCCCTCCTTTTTTTGGTAGATACTTCTACGAGTCGGCAGCGCGTGGGCTTTGGTTTCGCCTCGATCCGAGGTCGGCACCACCCGTGGCGAGTTTTCTCGTGAGCTAGCACAGGAGCCTCTCTCTCTGCGCGCCCAGATCCACCCTCCTTCTTGAAAAATCCCACAGGACGGAAAACTCCGAGTTTGGAGCTGATTTCTTCAGGATTTGTACCTCTTGTCGTCCTCTTTCCAACGCCACCAACCTCGTCTCGTTCCGACGTCCGAGCTGTTCGTGGCATCCGTTCCGTGAGGTCGCGCGGGTCTGCCCAGTCCACCAGGTGCCAGGACAACCGGCGATTTCCAAAGTTCACAGCGTCCAACCACGTCCAGATCTGATCGAGCTCTTTGGTTCGGACCTGCTGCTCTACGTCCCCGACGTCCTCCCACAAGCGGGGCCTCGTTCGCCTACCGGAGCAGCGAGTTACCATTTTCCCCGCTCGACAGCGCAGTTCTGGGAGCAGATTCCTTGTCCCCACTTGCAGGTGCGGCCACGGCTTCCACGGACGGAATCTGAGCACGCCTTTTGGCCGAGGATTCCTCCTGAGACCTAACTACGCGCCCTCGCTGACGGCGCCCCAATCGGACTCCGGATCCATTCGTGGGAATGTTTACCACCGAGTCGCGCGTTGCTGCGATTCTGCCGATCGTCATCCGGACCCTCCTCGTGGCCAACCCTTCACCAAGTGCCGCCGTCAGCCCGTGTATCGGCCGCCCCGAATAGAATTGTTGTAGCCTGTTATCTCCCTGCGAGGAGTGGGCACCATTGCTGGCTTGTACCTATTCTTTCATTGTGTGTATCGGGGTTGTCGGTCTCGGCCGGGGTTCCTTCCCCACGCCTAGGCGTGGAGGTACGTGCGACGCTCCCCCCCTTGGCATTTTGCTTTACTAGCATGTGATCTTGTATGCCGCGTGAGAGTGTAGGGATCCTAGCTAGCATTCAACACCGCGAGATCGTGAGTGAGAGTATCCCATTCCGTGGCCCTAGTCGAGCACCGAGCTCGGACTAGACTCCTATAGTTGCGTGTCGGCTCCTTTGCCGCTTTGATCCACTCGCTTCCCTCATAGGGACGACCGTGGACTTGGGTTTCTTGTTGAGAGACGCCTCTCTTCGGAGGAATAGTACGGAGGTCGATCTCTCGGCTTGCCTTGTCTCGTGTGAGTGCTGGCCGCACTTGGTCTTCATCATAGGTTTAGTCCATTTGTCAGTTCCGTCCCGCATCAATCTCTTAATGACCAGGCGGTCTCACAGAAAATTCCTTCACATCCACCAACTCCTATCATGGCTACGCCGGCTCAACCGGCAAGCCACTCAGTGGTTAGGCCCCAATATCCTCCACCTCCCCAAATCATAAGTAGGCCTATGCCAAATACATTCCCTTCTAATCCGGCCCCAGTCGAGTTCGACACCAACACCATACTCCTCCAGAAGATAGCTAGTATGGAGGAGCAGCTTAAGAAAGTCACAACACCTAAGAATGCTCCGGAGATTGCTCTTCCCACATTGCCAGTTTTTCACTTGCCTCCTTCCGAGATGTCGAATTTTCGGCGCTACAATGGAACAGGTAACCCGTTCATTCATTTGAAAGATTTTATGTACGAGACTTCATTCTGGCAGGACAACAAGATCTCCCTGGCTTATTTATTTAGAAGATCTCTAGATGGCCCGGCACTTGAATGGTTCTATTCCTTGGAGCCGGCCGAAGCCAGTAATTTTGACATTGTTCAGCAGAAATTCTTACAGAAATATAAGGACCGTGTAGGTCCGTCTTTGTCAGTCACAGATCTGGTTACTGAGAAGATGAAGCCCGAGGAGGACTTCATTCTATTTGCCAATAGGTGGAGAGCCATGGCCGATAAATTAAAAGACACACTTTTAGAAACGGAACAGGTTAAGATGATTATATCAAATTCTACTCTACAATTCCGTCATATTCTGGCCATGAATAGGCTAAGCACTATGAAAGAGCTCTATGAGAGAGCTAGATATATACATACCCAGAAGAAAGACTCGCCCATCATGGTCATGTTTGAACAGAAACCAAGGTTGATTAGGAAGACAACCAATGTTAACAATAGTGGTGGCACAACTGAGGGCACCGTAACTAATGAGTAGGTGGGCATGATTGTCAACCCCACATCTTTCCGCCACCCTAACCCAAGACCTCCACAACCTCCACAACAACTCCCCTTCTTTAACCCCGCTTCACAAGCCAACAGCCCCCCGACCCTTCCATCCTCCTCCATAAAATCAAGCTGTCCATCCAAACCCACCAGTTCCTCAGCAATACCATCAAGTGCCGCCGCCTACCAACTATGGTCCCCAGCAGCCAAGAAGACCGCTAGGCCCCAAAAGGGCCCAATACCCTCCGTTACCCGAGAGCCTTCTTGATATCTTTAATACACTCATGGCCGCCAACCTGCTCACCTTGCCAAAGGAAAGAACGGCCTGGCCCTCTAATGTAGACACCTCTCGGTATTGCATTTTTCATCGACAGCCTGGTCATAATGTAGATCACTGCTTCTATTTTAAAGATTATATCTACGAATTGAATGATCAAGGTGGTATCAATTGGGATGAGATGAGGCAATTCATTGTAACCTTGAAGGCAAGAAGACCTCATCGGCAGCAGCAGGCTCAGCAGCCGCCTCAGCAGCAAGTTCCACCACCTCCTCAACAGCAGCAAGTTCCGCACCTCAACCAGACATGGGGATTGTCCATAATCCACTGCCGGAGCACCCTCCAAATCAGCAAGTAAATCCTGTTACCTCCCTATGAAGTGGAAGAAGAGGACAAGGATGGCATGGAGAATGTCTCTGTCGGGCTTTAAATGAAACTCCAACCCAACCACCCCGTCTATTAAGAACACCTCTCCATCCAACGCCTTCTCCCCAACCTTCACGTCCGCTTTTACGTACTCCTAACAGGTTCCCCCCGCTACCACTAATCCCTTACCAACTAGGCCACTCCTCATTCGACCTTCACCATCTTCCATACCACAACAAACTCCCCCTCCCGTCACTAATACCTCTCTTTTGCCATCTAGGCCACTCCTTATTTGCCCCTCGCCAACACCTAATCCCTCCGCTACCACCAATCCTCCACCACCCACAAATTCTTCATTTTTACCTAGACCCCTTCTCATTCGGCCTACCCCTCCCTCAGCCATTCAGGCACCTCCTATTACTCCCGTTACCACTACCTCTCAGCCAACAAGGTCCCTCATAAGGGTTCCTTCTTTGGTCACTCCACCAACACCTGTCAATCCTAATATCCCCTCTTCCTCTTCCATCAACCCTCCACCTACCCACAACCCAGCAGAGGCACGATCATCGCAAATCACGGTGCTCCGCAGTGGACGGATGTTCCATCGTGTATTTCCGCAAAGGGAATCGGAGCTCGCACAGGGGCAAGATGAACAAGAGCAATAGGAATCTATACCGGGCACACAATAAGACTTGCTAAAGCACCTAGACAAGACCTTGGCAAGGATTTCCATTCTAGAGCTGATAAAGAGAACCACCGTTCACCAGCAAGCTTTGAAAGAATATTTACAAAAGGTGATGGTTAATGAGGACATTCCAACTGAACAGATTACGTCTGTTTTGACATGGGGATGTGGTCAGCCAGCTATTATCTTCCACAAGCATGAGTTAGCTCCGAAGCCAGCCAGGAAATATGCCCTATGTATCACAGTTGACATCAATAAAGTGGCAATTAAACAATGCTTAGTAGATACTGGGGCGTCAATTAATGTGTTGCCGCCAAGCACTTTGAAGATGTGGCATCCCGGGCAGTCAGATCTGGCCATCTACCATTACAGTCACTGCTTATGATAACACTAAGAAGCCACCTCTGGGCATAATTACTTTAAAAGTTGGGCTAGGTCCAATCTCGATCACAGCGGACTTCCATATCTTAGACATGGATCCAACTTTCAATGGCATTTTGGGCCGCCCTTACATTCAAGAGCTTGATGTTGTGCCCTCCACTAATCACCAATGCATAAAGTTTCCTCATAAAGGGCGCATCATCAAAGTTACAAGCATGCCTATTCTGCCATCAGAAGATATACACTCAGCAACATCAGTACCTTCCATATGGCCTTCCAATAGGCCTTTGCTCTCAGTGTTAGATATTGCCGACCCGCGGTAGGATTTGTTAAGGCCTCCAGTCACAACATCTGCATCAGCTTTAATGACACCCCTACCTTCCAAGGGGAAGAAGAAGAAGAATATGGTGCATACCCCAGGGTGGAATATTTTAATGAGAATGGGGTACAAGACCGGCAAAGCCCTAGGTGCTAACCTTCAGGGCAGAGTGGAGCCCATTAAAAATTACAAACTCATTCCCCCAAGGTGGCTTAGGATACAAAGGGCCAGGTAAGGAACGTGGTAAATATGAAGGAGAGCCATGGGATGTTATGACCTCCACTCTCAAGACAGATAGACAACCCCTCACATGGACCCTGCAAACACACTTTGTAAAAGGGAGTACTCAATATGATGAGCAGACAACATTAGTTACTTCTATGTTAGATCATCAAGATGTACATGCACGGAAGTTTGCTCGCCATCTAGCCCCGTTGGTCACATACAAAGCTCTGAAGTCTTTGAGGCCTGACAAAAGGAGAAAGATGGATGACCCGGGAATGTGACTGGTATAGATGGTTTGATATGAATGACATCGCCATTGCTCTAAGCCGTCTATTCATGCCGACTGATCCGGAATGGCCGCCGCTTATTCACAAGTTAATAGAAAAGCCGACAGTGATTACAGATAAGAGGCAGCTCTTAAGCAACTATACAGATACTGGAGAGCCAGATGTGCCGTATGAAGAAGGTTTCACTGTGGATAGGCTGTGGGCCGGCCTTTTCTCTCTCAATTCCATACACCGGTCACTTATCACTCTCTGGTGCTCCAAGATGTTGTTTCCCGATATTCCTAGACCACAAGCGGTCTTGATTACTCTTTCTCTGGATTTCTTCCAAGTTTCTTCAATTCCTCCTTTGCTCCTCGAGCAGTTTTCTCAACTCTCCATTATGCCCCCGCGTGGGCAATCTCTTCTCCAATCTTTCTCTAATCTTTCAATCTCAACATCACCCCCTACTCCTTCCTCCCATTGATTTATTCTTGAAAATGAAAAAAAAATGCCAAAATTCAAACTTTCCAATCTTCCATCTCTATTGAAGAGACCTCCTATCTTGCTCAAGAGTGAGCCCCGATCCAAGGGCCGCTCTTTCAAGGTTCGTTAGCGGAGCTCCTTTTCTCCTCTGGTGAGGAGGCCTCTTCTGTATCTTCTCCTGTATCCTCTACGTCTTCCTCTTCGTCTCCTTCTCCTCCTCCTATAGGTTAGGATAGTTCATCTAGTTTGTCATCTTGTTCCTCTCCCTCTTCTTCCAACAGTGATGCAGGACAGAAGTGGACGGTCTTCTTCTTTCTGCCCATAGTCGCGCTATAGTCTCCTAGCGCCTTCTTGAAGAACGCGCTATATCGTCCTAGCGCGTTCACAGACGTTGGTAGAACGACGAACCTCGACGTTGGGGCTCCCGTGGATGACTCCGGGGGAATGAATCACAGGGGGAGAAACACATTGGAAGGTGGGTAATACACGAGGGATCCGAAACAGACACATGAGGGACCCTAAACAGGGATTAAACTAACCTAATACTAGCTAGGATAACTTGGTGAAGGTGGCTACGGGGGTGGGTGATGGGGGATAAAGAGGATGTGATGGAGCGAACTAGGGCCGTTCATGGGGCTTGACTGGGGCCTCTCGCCCGGACCCATCACAGGACCGGTGCAACCGAGCTCCATCTTGGCCTTGGCAGCGTCCTTTGCGGCGGTGGAGGAAGGTGAACGGCGGTGGAGGAAGAACGGAGATCCGAATGGGGCCTCACACCCGACCCCATCTTAGGGCCGGTGCATCCAGAGCTTTGATCGTCCTCCATTGAAGGGGAAAAGGAGAGGATCAGGAGAAGAAGGTTGGGCATCGCACCCGGAGAGGGGAGGAGGAAGGAGGGGGTTTCCAAAGATTGGGGGAGATAGCCATGCTATACTCATAAACTCTCATAGATTCATTGCTTCATTTTTCTAATCAAACGAGATGAGATACATATATAGGGGAAGGGGAAGACAAAATGATGCTAGAACATCGATTACAACCATGGAAAACAACAAACATTGAAGACTTTTGTGAGTTTCTATGCCGGGAAGTTGGACCGTCTGCAGCAGGATTTCTGTCTGAGATCGCGCTAGGGGAACCTAGCGCCTTCATCTAGGTCGTGCTACCCAAAGGTAGCGCGTTCATCTTCGGCCCAGCAGCTTCCACGATCATCTTTGGCTGGCAGCTTGCTTGATTCCCATCAAACCCCTCCACTTTGGAAGGTTCATCCTCGAACCTCGTAGCTCAAGATCCCAGTCTGTGAGAACAACTTGGTTCCCTAAGCTCTGATACCTTTTGATGCGGGACAGAAGTGAACGATCTTCTTCTTTCTGCCCATAGTCGCGCTATAGCCTCCTACCTTCTTGAAGAACACGCTATATCGTCCTAGCGTGTTCACAGACGTTGGCAAAACGACGAACCTCGACGTTGGGGCTCCCGTGGATGACTCTGGGGGAATGAATCACAGGGGGAGAAACACATTGGAAGGTGGGTAATACACGAGGGATCCGAAACAGACACATGAGAGACCCTAAACAGGGATTAAACTAACCTAATACTAGCTAGGATAACTTGGTGAAGGTGGCTACGGGGGTGGGTGATGGGGGATAAAGAGGATGTGATGGAGCGAACTAGGGCCGTTGATGGGGCTTGACTGGGGCCTCTCGCCCAGACCCATCGCAGGACCGGTGCAACCGAGCTCCATCTTGGCCTTGACAGCGTCCTTTGCGGTGGTGGAGGAAGAACGGAGATCCGAATGGGGCCTCACACCCGACCCCATCTCAGGGCCGGTGCATCGAGAGCTTCGATCGTCCTCCATTGAAGGGGAAAAGGAGAGGATTAGGAGAAGAAGGTTGGGCATCACACCCGGAGAGGGGAGGAGGAAGGAGGGGGTTTCCAAAGATTGGGGGAGATAGCCATGCTATACTCATAAACTCTCATAGATTCATTGCTTCATTTTTCTAATCAAACGAGATGGGATACATATATAGGGGAAGGGGAAGACAAAACGACGCTAGAACATCGATTACAACCATGGAAAACAGTAAACATTGAAGACTTTTGTGAGTTTCGGCGCCGGGAAGTTGGGCCATCTGCAGCAGGGTTTCTGTCTGAGATCGCGCTAGGGGAACCTAGCACCTTCATCCAGGTCGCGCTACCCAAAGGTAGCGCGTTCATCTTCGGCCCAGCAGCTTCCACGATCAGCTTTGGCCTGGCAGCTTGCTTGATTCCCATCAAACAGTCTTGGGGTAGATACTCATAAGAAAACCAAGGGTAGACAGATTCCCCGTAGGTTCTTGCTAGATCTAGTTAGAAGATGCCGGGCTTGTTTAGCTCTTCCCGAGTTTCTAGAGGATCCAGTCCTCCTGCCGAATTTAGAATGTGAGGATGTGTGCTCTATAGATGAAGGGTTTGGTGTTTATGAGATCATGAATGATGAAGACCGTATTGAAGAGGGGGATGAAGAATACGAAGAATATGAGGACGAGGCTGATGCTTTTGCTAGTGGCATGAGGAGATTTGACGAACCATCAGCCTCAGTAGAAGAACCCACCAAAGAGATTAATTTGCGTACCGAGGAAAGCCCTAGGATTGTCCTCATCAGTAAAAATTTGCCGCCCTCTGAAGAAGAGCCACTCATTCAAGTGATTCAAGAATACAAGGACACGTTTGCATGGAGTTATGAGGATATGCCGGGGTCTGGACCCTGCGCTTGTTGAACACCGTCTCACACTTAAGCCAGGATCTGTCCCGGTCAAGCAACGGTTAAGACGTTTCCACCCTCACATGGCACTAAAGATGAAAGAAGAGGTCGACAAGCTTCATGAGGCTAGATTTATTAGAGTCGTCCTCTATCCCAATTGCATGGCAAACATCGTCCCGGTAATGAAGAAGGACGGAAGAGTAAGAATTTGCATAGACTTCCGGGACCTTAACCGTGCGTGTCCTAAAGATGATTTCTCCCTCCCTCACATAGATGTGCTGATTGATAATACGGCAGGGTATGAGACCCTCTCTTTTATGGATGTCTTCTTCGGTTATAATCAGATCCGCTTGGCTGAGGAGGATCAGGATAAGACCTCTTTCACTACACCTTGGGGAACTTATTGTTATGTGGTCATGGCATTTGGGCTCAAGAATGCCGGAGCCACTTACCAAAGGGCCATGATGGCTATTTTTCATGACATGATCCACATTTTTATAGAGGTGTACGTTGATGACCTGATGATCCACATTTTTAGCTAAGGTCCTACAAAGAGCACGGGAGTATCAGTTGAAGATGAACCCCAAGAAGTGCGTGTTTGTTTGATGTTTCATCAGGAAAATTGCTTGGATTCATAGTCAGCAAGAGGGGTATTGAGATTGATCCCAATAAGGCAAGGGCAATAAGAGATATGCCTCCTCCTAGGAATTTGAAGGAAGTTCGAGGATTCTGGAGGTTGCATTTCATTCGCCGGTTTGTCTCCCAGTATTCCCAAAGGTGTAAGCCGTTTTACAAGCTTACTAAGCCGGGAGTCAAATTTAATTGGGACGACAAGTGTCAGGCAACCTTTGACGGACTAAAGGATTATTTTGCCAATCCCCCTGTCCTGAGGCCGCCGATTCTAGGAAAACCGCTGGTTCTTTATGTTTCTATCGTTGATGACTTTGTAGGTGCTGTCCTAGCACAAGTTGATGAAGAAGGAAAAGAGAGGGCAGTCTACTACTTGTCTAAGCTTCTTAAACCCTGTGAGTAGAAGTACTCAGCCATTTAGAAGACTTGTGCTGCTTTAGTCTGGGTAGTGCAGAAGTTGAAGCATTATTTCTTAGCTCACGAGGTTCATCTTATAGCCCGTATGAATCCTATCAAGTTTCTCCTTGAAAAATCTGTCCTCACTGACCAATTGGCATGATGGCAAAGCTTCCTTTCTCAGTTTGATATCATCTACATTCAGCAAAAAGTGATTAAAGGCTATGCCATAGCAGAACATCTTGCTCATCACCCTCTCCCTAGATTTGACCATGTTCGCTCGGAGTTTCCAGATGAGGAACTAATGTCCAGCAATCAGTCTAATTCGATGTGGACGTTACATTTTGATGGAGATCAGAATTCACAAGGAAAGGGGATCGGCATTATTCTCCTATCACTTGAGGGTATCACTATTCCGCTTGCCTCTCAGCTCGCATTTTTAGTTACAAATAATATAGCTCAGTATGAGGCTCTTCTGGTCGGTCTGCAGGCCGCTCATCAGTTCGGTGTTACCCAATTACGGATTGTAGGTGATAGTCAACTTATTCTTCGTCAAGTGCTTACCAAATGTTGCACGCTCAATCCTAAATTTAAGCCCTATCAGGAACTGGCTTCTACTTATGCCAAGATTTTAACCAAATTAATTTCCGTTCATGTTCCTCGAGATCATAACATCCTAGCCGATGCTCTTGCTTATCTTGCATCCTCTTTGGTTTTCCTTCCCGAAAGGGACTTCCATTCGATCATTGTTCACAAGTGTCTCACTCCTGCTATTAAAGATCTAGCGTTCCTTAGTATTAAGGAGGAGGTGCTCAAGAAGGTTAAGGAAGGTGGAATCATCGAGAATAAGGAGATCATGTTGTTAGATCTAGAGGAAGAGTTGGCTGACGAAGAGAAGTCGTGGTATTACAAAAATTGTTAAGTATTGCCAAGATCAATATTATCTTGAAGAGGCCACGGCTAAAGAGAAGAAAGCCATTAGAAGAGTTGCTCAGAGATACACCCTGGTTGGAGGTATGCTCTATAGAAGAGGTCTCACTGGAATCTTGCTTAGATGCCTCGACGATGATGAATCTTCGAAGGTCATGGAAGAGGCGCATTCAGGAGTGTGTGGGGGTCATGTTAATAGCCAGATGCCAGCTAAGAAAATTCTTAGACTAGGCTTCTATTGGCCCACTCTAGAAGAGGACTGTTCTATCTATGTTTGAAGGTGTGTCAAGTGCCAACTGCACGCTGATAAAATTCACTCCCCTGCTTCTTCACTCAATCCTATGTCTTCCCCATGGCCTTTCTCCATATGGGCTTTCAATATCATTGGACCTCTTGGTGATTCAAACCTCCTCACAAAACTGAAATCATTCATACTCACGGCCACAGAGTACTTCACCAAGTGGGCGGAAGTGGAAGCATACGCGGAGATCAAAGCGTCAACCGTCTGCAAGTTCATAATGAAGAATATCATTGCAAGGTTCGGCATTCCGAGTACTATCGTCACCGACAATAGACCATAATTCATCTCGCAAGAGCTTCAGGACCTCTGCAACAAGTATAACATTGCATTGCATCATTCATCTCCTTATTATCCGCAGGGCAATAGCCAAGCAAAGGCAACAAACAAAACTCTAATCAAAATCATCAAGAAAACGTGTGAGGCTAATAAATTTGCGGATTGGCCAGAAAAGATGGTGGAAGCTCTTTGGGCCTACCGCACTTCCATTCGTACTCCTACTGGGCAAACCCCTTTCGCCCTCACTTATGGAATGGAGGCGGTAGTCCCTTATGAGATTCTTATCCCTTCTCTTAGAGTACAGTTGGACAAGGAGCTTTCTATTGATGAACGTCGTGAATCTTTCCTTGTTCAGTTGAACTTTTAGATGAGAAACGTTTGGCCGCTGCTGATCATGCGCGCATTTATCAAAATAGGCTTTCACGTTTTTATCAAAAGAAAGTAATAGAGAGAAAATTTAAAGTCGGTGAAATGGTAATCAAAATAATTTTTGTAAAACTGGGTGGACCACATTCAAAACTTCAACCGCATTGGGAAGGGCCTTATGTAATAAAAGAAGCTTATCCTGACAACGCTTATAAATTGGTTAACGCCGAAGGGGAAGAACTGGCTCACCCTTGAAACGTTTGTATCTGAAAAAGTATTACCCTTAAGTCTTGGAAAAAGAAAAAAAAGAAGAAAAGAAAAATAATAGAAAAATGAAAAAATGAAAAAGAAAATGAAAAATGAAAAATGAAAAAATTGCAGGCTGGCATGGTGCATAGGCCGCGTGACCCGAAAAATCGAAATCCTTAATTCATTTTTCAGTCTTGATGGTTTAACTTGGGGTCAATACCTACACACACTACACATTTTGTTCTTAAACTCGAGCGGCTCAAAATTCGAGGAAAGTCAGAGCCAAACTAAGACTGTAAAAACTTTACCTATTCTCTTCCCTTCGGTTCACGAGAGGGAGTACGAGTCAGGGAATGCTAACCGAACCTGCCCGCCGCCCTAGTAGGTGTAAGTCAGGGCCCAAAAGGGACAAATACGCTATAAAGCCTAAGTACAATTAGGTCTTTATTTTGCTTAAAAGAAAAGAAAAAAAAAGAAGAAAGAAAGTCACGAAAAGAAAAGCATGACAAGAGGCAAAGTCCCCGCAGGGAAAACCCTTGTCGTAAGCATGCATGAATAAGGGTAAAAATATAATAAATTTCCCTAAGCCAAAGACCAAGCCCCAACAGGCACTTGGGTAGGGGAGGGAAGCTTCCTAGTTCTTTGAAACCTCTCGTGAGCTTCCTTAACTTATTCTTCACTTCCCCCTCTGTGGTATGTTATAAGCTCGAAGGATGGCAAAGACCGACTAAGAAGGATGGCCGCAAGAGGATATGAGTAAAAACACATGTTATTAGCACATTAACCCTTTGTTAAAACATTTAAGGATGATTAATGAATTTAAGATGGTGATTGTGTAAGGTTTAGGATCTTTTGTACCATGCTAGGTCTCATAACAAAAAAAATGATTTTTTTTAATTGACGCCCATGTGCGCAGGCGTCATTTCAATAATTAGCGGCGCTGTTCATGTCGTCATTTTACAATGAAAATAAATAAAAAAAATAGTTTTTTCAACTAATTAACGCCCGCGTATTAGGGCGTCAATTCCATGATTAACGTTTTGGTGAGGTCGTCATTTAAAAGAAAAGAAAAAAAAGAAAAAAATTAGAAAAAAAAGAAAAGAAAAAAGGAAGAAAAAGAGGAATTTCTTGAAGAAGTCCACTGCTCTTGCCATGTCATTTGCTTGGTTGCATTATTGTGTGGGCATTCTTTTTTTTCAAGTTTGCATTTGCTTGCTTGCATGTTACATTTCTCCTATATCTTTATCATATTTGCCTTGATTAATTGAAGGCTTGGCCCCTTGACCCGTCGTCAAGGTCAAAGTAGTGACAACCCCTTGCTTATTTGAGCAAGGGGCCAAGCCGAGCAGATGAATTAACCTGTTTATTTCAAGTGTGAACTCCAGGCATAAGGCAAGGAAGAAAAGAAAAGCAAGTCAAATACACAAGTGCTCAACTCAACAAACTCAGGTACATCAAAATCTCATATATATATATATAAATATGAGTACAAAGCATGCAGGTGGAGGAGTACAAGTCTCTCTAGCTATCGCCTCCACCCTCCTCTCTCCTACCTCTGCCTCTCCCTCGTCCTGCTGGCGAGCCCATGGAGGGGGCATGGACCCCCAGGAAGCAGCTGAAGCTCGAGCCTGCTCCTCCGCTGTTCCTCAGCCTCGTTGAGGAACCCGCCAAGTAAGCCGTGCTGGCAAAGGCGCTGGAGTGTCTCGCAGCTCGCGCCCACTCTCGGCCTCTCTGGCGGCGCTCCTCTGTCACTCGGAGCCGCTCTTGTGAGGTGCCCAGCTGCGTCCGCAGGTCCGCGAGCTCGTGCTCGCGCCCGTCCGCTCCTCCCTCTCGCGGGCACGCTCTTTCCTCTCCATCTCTAAGAGGAGCCTCATCTCTGACACCTCGCGCGGCAACTCTCCGTGCTGCCTCTACGCCTGCTCAAGCTCGGTAAATCGCTGATCACGGATGGCGACCTCGGTGTACGGTAGCGCTATCTGCCTCCTCGCCTCTGCTAGCTCTGTGACCTGCATGCATCATATTTATTAATATCATTGAATTTGTGAAAGTAAATAATGCACATGGATATTATTTTTACGAACTAACCCGTGCAGCCAGGTCACGTGTCCTGCTCGACGCAAGTAATCGCGGCTCGGAGCTCCTCAGTTGTAACAACACAAGTATTTTTACAAGCACATAATGATATAATCAAATGCATTTATGAGTTTGGTTTTGAACTTACCCGTGCTGTAAGGTCGCGTTTCCGCTGCCTCAGCCTGAGCAACTGCTCTCGCGAGCTGCCCCTCTAGTGCAGTGGCCTCTATACTTGGCCCCCTCGAGCTGGAAGCCCCTCTTGCACCTCCTGCCGCCGCTCCCTGCTGGGCACGCTGCATTCATTAAGATTGTTAGTGGCTAATCATCAATAATAATTCAGAATCATTTGCATATAGATAAAAGCACTCACCAAAGTCTCCAGATCCGCCCGTGTGGCTACAAGCTGGGCCTCCAAGCTATGAAGATGGACCTGCATGTCCATCGCCGCTACATCCCGTGCATCATGCATTCATTACGTATTAGTTACATAATAGACATATATCATTTACAAAAGAGAAAAAAGAAAAAAAATACATTCATACATATCCCTGTGACCCTCAACTGGGGTCGACCGGCGTAGACCTCCCAATAGTGCCGGAGGTACTCGGAGCTGTCTGCTGCCTGTGAGGTAACTCGAGTCCCGCCTCGCTGCCAGTCGACGTACTGGTCCGGAATTGGATCCTCCAGTCGGTCGCCTTCGTGCACCCTCGGGTCTTCTTCCCGATCCCGCGGGGCTCTCCAACCTCGACCCACTCCTGGTGTAGGCTGAGGGTCCTCATCGCCAGTCTAAGCCGTAGCGGCTCGATCTCGTTCAGGCAGTGAACCCAAAGCTCACGTCCAAAGCGAGGTCGGCCCGCTACGACCCAAGGCTGGCCCTCCTCGGTCATACCCTGGTAGGGCCTCCAAACCACCTGCATTCACGTCATGTCATCATATATCATTCATATGCATATCATTTCATCATATTTCATAAAGCGAGAAATAAAAGAAAATTACATTATATTTAACATACGTACCAGTGAGGCGGGGTAGTCACGGAACTCCCGCCGAAGAACACGCAACTCGTAGGCGTGTGGCGCTCCAGTCACGAGCGGTAACCAACGCTGTGCTAGTGGGAACTCCCCCTCGTCTCCAGGTTGGGGATCAGCACGACCCATTGGCATGTACAAGTGACTCCACACATGCATCCATCAATTGCATTAATAAACATTCATATGCATATGCATAATCATAAGTATTTAAATACATAAAAGGATAAGCATACCTGAAGAAAAGGTGAGAAGCCACTGATGTCATATCTCGGCCTGTCCCCGTGGACAGATCGACCATCAAGTGCGCCAGCAGGGCGGCTCCCCATGCGTACCTGCCAACTCCCTCCAGATCCTCGAGGATGCCCAATAATCTGCAGTTGATGATCTCTCCCTTCGTGCTCAGCAATAGCCTCCGAGCATCAAGAACAGAAACCTCCTCAGATCTCGGTCCACTCGCTCCCTCTGAGCCGGGTCCTGGCAATAGGCAGCCCGGACTCTCCCAATCAATCTCTATGAAAATTGCTCCAGGGACTCCCTCGGTCTCTGCAAGTCCCCAAATCCCATAGCTATGGTCAGGTCAGTGCGGTAGATGGTCCTACACTCCCTAGGGGTCTCTGCTATCGTATCTAGCCCTAATAGTCTCCGGGCTAACTCACCATAATTGGAAGGGTCACTCCACTGACAACCTCCCCATCTACTCTCAATCCGGTGATCCGGGCGATGTCCTCCAAACTCGGTACCATGTGTCCCCAGGGCATCAGAAATGCTCGGCTAGTCCTATCCCACCTCTCTCTCAGAACCTAGATCAAGGGTAGGTCGGGGCTGATGGGCTCAATGCTAAGGACCAAACCCATTGCCTCTATCCTATCTCTCTGGAAGTCTGGTAACCCGTAAAAGCTGCCCGGACTGGACCCACGAGATCCAAGTCGCATCAAT
>JAHNEJ010001668.1:0-73798 GCA_022559845.1 Amorphophallus konjac
TATAGGGTTCTGGAGACCCTATAGGGATAGAGTTCAATTGGGACTTAACTTCTAGTACCTATCCTAATAGTATTAGAATTTCCTTTATTAACAGTTCGAAACACGTATAACTTAAGTAGTGGATGCTTCCGAGATTTTTATCTTTTTTCCTTGATGTGATCTAGATGGGAAATTTTAGGAGTATTAATTTTCCATTTTCTCTATTTTTCCATATAATTATTTTTCCAAAATTCTTTAGTCGAAAAATCGGCACTATTTTTTTTTATGTAAAGCCAAGTTAGGAAGAAGGAAGAGTGCACCCCCATTCCAGAGGAAGGGAATGTTCTCACTCCACCAAATCACTACTTGATGCTTTATTTTATTGATTTACCAAATGATGTGTACATGTTCACAGGAGGTCAAACCTCTAGCATACTAAGATATGGGCAATGAAGAAAGTAAACTATACAATCCTCATGTGTAAGTTAGGGATGCCATTGACATCTGCAATAGCATAGCCTTTAGCTATTGGTGGTAGCTCTCTAATCAAGAAAAATTCCAAATTGCTTCTTGCTTGCACAGCATGATTAGCTAGCGCATCAGCTAGCTGATTCCCTTCTCTATATGTGTGTATAATGGGGCAATGACAAGAGACAAAAAATTGTTGCAGGTACTGCCACCATGGGAGAAGAGACCAAGGAGGCTCCTTGTTCTTTAGCAGCAAGGTGATCAAAGCTTGAGAATCAGTAAAGATAGTTGAAATGATAATGTTATGATGCTGTGCTAGACGAAGGCCATCCAGCAATGCCCGACCCTCTGCCACCATGTTGGATCCAACACCATAGTAGTATGAAAAGCCCAATTTTAGCTGTTCATGCTAATTTCTGAAGCATCCACCACCCCCGGATGGACCGGGGTTACCTTTACTAGCCCCATCTACATTTAAAGAAAAGTCAGAGGCCAGAGCTTTCCAAATAACAGTAACATATGATGGATGGCAACTATTAACTAAGATGCCAAATTCTTGCAGAATTGACCGATATTCATTACTAGGACCGTATTTAAATCTGATCTGGTTAATAATGAACTTTATATCAACAATGATATGTTCCAAAGTTATTCCAAAACTGGTTCCTTTGCCTTCGTTTTTAACTTGACATCTGAATTTCCAAATCACCTAGGTTATCATGACTGATAGTAGCAAAGATATGAAACCTTTCGGTTTGCTCAAGGTTGCCTCATTAATTGCTATTCTTAATCTATTTCTGATAGTGGAAGCTTCCAAGCTGGAATTGATAAGTAAAGGTGCAAATTTGCTCCATAAGAATTTGGCCACATCACTGTCAACAAATAAATGGTTTTCATCCTCTATTTCATGAGAGCTAAGGCAGCATACACAACTTGATGCAATAGATATACCACAGCTTTGTATTCTCTTATCCATAGGGACTGCATTTTTCAGTTATTTCCAAAAAATAAAGAAGCTCGGAGAGGGAATCTTGGATTCCAAATTTTACTGAACATATATCCTTGACTTGATACAGGTATTTGTCCTTTGATGAAGTTGTATGTAGATTTGATACTGAATGAACCTGAATTAGTTAGGGACCAAACGGGTATATCCTCTCCATTATGGATAGTAAAACCCTGTAGTTCATCTTTCAGAGGATGATTCTGCAATGGCAGCCAAGCAGGATGATGAAAATTTGATATTGCTTCTTGAACATATAATCTTCAAAAGAAGATGAGTGAATATTAAGGGTATCTATCAGTGACTTGTTCTTGTCCCAATTATCTATCAGAAATCTAGTGGAGGCACCATTAAAAACTATCATTCTGGAATTAGCCAAGATAATAGACCGGGCTTTTTCAAAATCAGCAGTTTTGATGCCAGCCGGGAATGAAGTTTTACTCTCTGCTATATGAGAACCTTGAAGATATTTGCTTCTTACAAACTTTACCCAGAGAGAATTACTATGTGCTGCTGACCATAATTGTTTGACATGAAAACATAGTTGAGAATCTAATTGGCTTTGAATGCCTAATCCACCTTCAGAAAGGGGGCAACACATTTTTTCCCAAGATATCCAGTGTTTCTTGTGGACATCTTCATATCCCTGCCAAAAATAATTGGAACACATTTTCCCAATCTGTCTAAGTATGGTGTAAGGAATTGAAGCAGCACTGGCACAATACATGGGAATGGATACCAATACTGAACGAATTAATGTCAGTCTTCCAGCTTGAGATAGCAGTTTGCATTGCCAGCCTGAAAGTTTGGCATTTAATTTGTCTAACAGATATTTGAAATGGAGGTTCTTAACTCTTCCTTTAAAGAGAGGAATGCCCAAATATTTTATGTTGCCAGTCTTGTGCTGATAACCGGTTAATTGACTTATTCTATCAATTGACCTTCGGGGCATCTGCTTAGCTACCATGAAACAGCTTTTTTGAGCATTGATTTTTTGACCAGAAGAGAGCTCATATCTATTAAGAAATTTCAGAAGCTGATTAAGAGAAGATCTGCCACCATTCATAAAAGTAATAGAGTCATCAGCATAGAGTATGTGAGAAATTTGTTGGACTCCTCGAGGTAGATGATAGTATGAACACTGACCAGTTGAGAACAAGTTACTTAAGCCTCTGCTCAGAACTTCTTCAGCAATAATGAATAGTGCAGGTGCAATGGGATCCCCCTGTCGGACCCCTCTGGAAGATTTGAAATAGCCACATGTATGTCCATTAAAGGATATAGAGAACCAGCAGTTTACCAACATTTGAGCAACCAAAGAAACAAACCTATTTGAAAATCCAAAGCTTTTCAGCACCTTAAAAAGAAAGTCCCATTCTATCCGATCATAGGCTTTAGCCATATCAAGTTTTAAAAACATGTTATGACCTCTGATGGGTCTATCAAGCTCTATAAACATTTCCTTGGCCAACAGAAAATTATAAGTAATTTGTCTGCCCTTGGTGAAACCACTTTGCTCGTTAGATATAATGAGAGGCAGTATTTGTCTGATTCTATCACACATAACTTTGGATACAACCTTGTATATGAAATTGCATAGACTAATAGGATGAAAGTCTGCAAAGGAAGTGGGGTTGTTTACCTTCGGGATAAGACATAGAATAGTAGATGTGACCCCTTGAGGTAAACCCCATCCTTGGAAAAAGCTTTGGACATCCCTTATAACATCCTCTCCTATTATATCCCAGCAGTCAGTAAAGAAACCCCCAGTGAACCCATCAGGTCCAGGAGAACTATTCCCAGATAATAAAAAGACAGAAGTCTTAATTTCCTCGGCCAGGGGAATTGCACAGAGCAGACTATTTTGGTCTTCAGTTATCAGCCGAGGGATGACTGAGAAAATGTTTTCGTCAATATTATGGCTTTCAATGGTTAATAATCTATTGAAGTAATCAACAACACCATTGAGTAATGAGTCATGGTCCTCCACCCATTCATCATTGATTTTCAATTTGTGAATATGATTTCTCTGCCTTTTAACCTTGGTATACTGATGAAAGTACTGGGTATTTCGGTCCCCACAGGCTAGCCACTGAACTCTGGATTTTTGATACCAGAATACTTCTTCTCGGGCTAAAATAAGACGCATATGAGCATTAGCCTTCTGGAGGTTAATGCGGTTATCTACTGTGGGATTGGTATCAAAAGAAGATTGAGCAAACTCAGTCTGAGCTACAGCTTCATCCCTGGCCTGACTAATATTGCCAAATGTTTCTTTATTCCAAACTCTTAACGCTGCCTTCAGGTCCTTTAGCTTTCTCTGAAGAAGAAAGAATGGATGGCTGTCAGTATAGAGACGATTCATTTTGTTTGAAATGACGACTTGTTCAAAGTCATTTTCTATAAAATTGACGCCCATTGACGTTGGCGTCAATTGAGTTTTAGCATTTTTAGTTAGCCTCCAAAAGACTGATATCGTATATATACTCCTATTCTTTTATAATATCCTTAACTATATACTTTATTTGACTTTTACTAATTTAGAAATAACGACTTATATTAAGTCATTTTTCACGTTATATACGCCTATACAAAGAGGCGTCATTTAAGTTTTGGTCATTTCTCATTGTCCTTGAAAAGATTGAAATTGTATATATGTCCATTCTTTTATACTTTATATATCTTTAATGTATTTAAATCTTATATACATATCCTTCTCCCTTCTAATAAAGTTATAATATAGTAAATGTGGAATATTAAATTTTTTAAATTAGTAATAAAATATAAATTGACATTTTCTTCAAGATTTAATGATTCTTAATTCAATTAAAATTATTTTATGCATCAAATGGCTACTTAAAATAACATGTTATTCTTAAATGTATTATAATATAATGGTAAGGTCTATGAGTCCCTTTCGTAAGACTTTTCAGAATGTAAGAGGGTTATGTACAAGGTCCAGGCCTCGTTTAATTAATATATATTTATATATTTTAATTTTATTTGGACTTTCTAGTCCTTTAATTTACTAGGGTTGCTACACAAAACCAGGGGATTGCTTTACATATACATCCTCTTTTATTTCACCATTTCGAAAAATAGATTTGACATCCATCTGCTATAGAGTTATTTCTAGATTGCATGTAGTAGCGAAAAGAATCCTGATGGCTTCTAGCCTAGCTACAGGGGAAAGGACTTTTCAAAGTCAATACCAAACTCTTGGTTGTACCCCTGAGCAACCAGCCTAACCTTATTTCTAACAATTTTACCTTACTCATCAGTTTTATTCCGAAAGATCCATTTAGTGTCTGTTATGTTGCCATGAGAGGGTTTAGGAACTAAGTGCCAGACCTTGTTCCTATCAAATTGACTAAGTTCATCATACATGGCCTTAATCCAATGTTCATCCTGAAGGGCACTATCTATGTTCTTTGGTTCTATCTGAGATACAAAAGCAAAAGGGTTCAATTCATTTTTAATTCTTAAGCGAGCTCTAGTTCTCGACGGTTCATTCAGATTACCAATAATATTTTTAAGAGGATGGTCTCTAAGAAATTTAACATTGGTGACCTGATTACCTGGATTTTCACTTACCTCCCCCTGAGCTTTAGATCCTTCTACTTCAGCTTCTTCAGTAGATTCTTCATTATGATCATCTTTGGTCTTCAAGATTTCTCCATCAATTTTGTCCCTACATAAACCAGTTTCAGTTCTAATTGCAGACTCATCAAAGACAACATGAGGAGATTCTTCAACAATTTTAGAGTTGAGATTAAAAATTCTGTAGGCTCTGGACTGATGAGAATAACCTAGAAATATTCCAAGTTCACTTTTAGGTTCAAACTTATCAAGGTCTTGTTTAGAGTTAATGTGAATAAAATATGTGCAGCCAAAAACCTTGAAATGAGCTAGAGAAGGCTTCTTACCCTTAAGAATCTCATAAGGAGTCATTTGAGTTGTGGGTCTTACCAGGGCTCTATTGATGATGTAACATGAAGTGTTAATAGCCTCAGCCTAAAACTTCCTTGGTAGGTTACCTTCTACCAGCATAGTCTGAGCCATCTCAACTAAGGTTCGATTTCTTCTCTCCACCACTCCATTCCGCTCTGGAGTTCTTGGTGAGGAGAACCTGTGAGTGATGTAATTCTCCCTACAAAAATCATCAAATTGTGAGTTAACAAACTCACCACCATGATCAGATAAAATGTTTAAAATAGCATGTTCATTGGTCTGTTTTATTTTATAAAAGAACTCTTGAAATTCTTGAAAAGCTTCATTTTTGTGAGACAAGTAGAAAACCCAAGTAAATCTAGAGAAGTCATCAACAAGTACAAAAGCATATCTTTTTCCAGATAAGTTAACTGACCTAGTGGGTCCAAATAGGTCCATGTGAATTAGCTCATATGGTTTAGAAGATAGGTTTTCAGTTCTAGATTTAAAAGATTTTCTGGTTTGTTTACATTGGGTGCATGCCTCACATATTTTATTATCCTTTTTAAAAGAAATTTAAGGAAGCCCTTTTACCATACTGTGTTTATTCAGTTTATGAAGCATACTATTGCTGGCATGACCTAATCTTTTATTCCATAGGTAGGCTAGGTCATCCTTATTAACATTAAGATAGATATTAGAGTGTGCTACATCATCTAAGTCTACCATATAGATGTTATTGACTCTCTTGCCAATAAATTTCACAGAATCAGAATTGGGTTCATAGATGGTGCATGCAAGAGAATCAAATACAACTTTATGGCCTCTGTCACAAAGTTGACTTGTGCTAAGAAGATTATAAGCTAAACCTTTAACTAACAAAACTTCTTCAATTAAACAAGAAGAGCACTTACCAACCTTTCCCGATCCAATAATCTTTCCCTTGGTATTACCTCCAAATGTAACATGACCAGCATCTTTCTTCACCAACATGCAGAATTTTTCTTTATCTTCGGTCATGTGCCTGGAACAGCCACTATCTAGATACTACTTGTACTGATTGGCTGCCAGGCATACCTGCAAGGGAATCAAGTGGAATGATTTGGAACCTAGAACTTCTTGGGTCCCATAAAAACATTTATCTCATGCAGACTAGAAACTAGATGTTTTGGTATCCACATTTGATTTGGATTCTTCATAGCAGTTGTGGATATCTTATCATTCAGTTTGGTCTGCTTTTTCTTGCCACTTTTAATCTTTGAAAATTGTTTCTTAGGTGTGGCTTGTTTCTTCTTTTTGAAATCATTTTGAAAGTTTCTTTGCCAGCGATTAGTCCAACAGGCATTGGGAGTAGTAGGTGCACTATAGATCCTAGATTGATTTGGCATGGAGTGGACAAAGCTATAGGAATTCTGACTTCTGAAATTATTGTGCCTAGTCATATAGGAATTCCAAGGATGTGGCTGATGCCTTTGATTGGAGTATGGATTCTGAAAATGATGCTACATTGGCCTCATATAGAAACTGCCTAGACCTCCCTTTTCAAAGTTATGATGATAAGTGCTGTGAAATGTAGGGTAGGTAGAAACTGTTGGGAATGGATGAACTCTAAGATCTAAAGGGGGGGTGAATAGATCTACCCTCTAAAACCTTCTACCCTCTAAAATTTAACAGCAGTAGGTAAACATATGCGGAATTGAAAGAATTACTACTGTTGAAGTAGTCAAAGTAGTCAAAGTCAACTCTATAGTCAACCAAGTCAACTCTACTGTTGCCAATTAATCAAAACACATTCAGCACATGCAGCATCACACACACTACTGATCAATCCCATAGGAGGCCCAACATTCTCCCCTTTTTGATGATGGCAACACCTAAAAAGTTGCTGGCAACTCCCCAAAAGAAATGCAGGAGAAATGATGTATTTTGATGAGACATTAAGCATTGTCAGATATTATTGACATAAGTCAAACTCCCCCCGAATGAAAGACTCCTCCCCCTTAAGCAAAATATCATGAAATCTTTCTCTTCCCTTCTCTCTCCCTTTAGCCATCAGAATCTCTCCCCCGATAAGCATAGTCTTTCCTATGATCTCAATCTCTCCCCCTTCGTTCCAGAATAGAGAAGAATAAAGATGGAGAAGGATAAAGAAGGAGACACCTGAATAATCTCTCCCCCTTTGCCATCAGCAAACAAGGAGTAAGGGAGATAGAATAACACTTTGTGCAATGGTTCAGAATATAAGCAAATTATTGGACAATTCTTTAGATATAAAGATCAATCATTGTGCATTCTTGACAAATATCAGGTTTAACAGTTATAGAAGGTAGAGTAAATTTACTATCTTTCTGAAATAGGGTATAGTATCTGTTTATAGCAATGAACCTAAGTCACATTATCATGATTGACTAGGTCAAGACTATATCTTACTGATTTCAGACTTAATGAATATCAAGGAGAGTGACCTGAAAATGTATTGAGGTTAAACAATTGACACTTAGTGAATTTTGAATTTCAAGGGTTACAGCAAGTCTTTTTCACTTATGATTTTGAATCTGAACTCGTTGAACAGACAAGTGTCATTTATACGTTGACATTAAGGGTACACGTGGGTTAGACGCCAGTACCCCCGATTATTAAGTATAAACTACCATATTTGTCTCTGATCAAAACAACAACACAGATGATTTACACCTTTGACATTAAGGGTACACGTTTATCAGACGCCAGTACCCTCAGTTACTCAGTGAAACCACCTCTATAGATTTAACCATATGAACAGAGGTAACATGAAACACTTCATGACATGAGATCCTCTCCACTGCTTTGATGGAGGGTTTAGTTTCTCAATGCAATGCAGTCATTGCTCTGCCAAGTTATTCATTTCTTTTACGGATTATTTTATTGTTGCTGCACTTTTTAATTTTCAAAGTGACTTATTTAAAGACAATACAATTTCTGATTTTCTCAGCCTAGTCTTCACTAAGTCTGTCATTTTCAGATAATGTGAGGATCTTATCTGTCATAGTCATGAAAGAAAGGTTGAGAGCTATAAAAGGTTTTCTACCACCTTATTTTCTGAAAACAGTCTTTAAACTCTACAGTCTATTAAAATTAAACCTTCGGTTCATTCAAGGAGTCAATGTGATTCTTATAAAAGAAGAGTTGTAATAATTGTCGCTCAAAATAATGAACCAATTTCAGGACAGTCAGCCATTTAGAATGAGGGAATAGACATTGAACCAAAGAAGCAACTCATAAGGAGTTTCAAGAGGAGTGACAATGTCACAATTTGATGGGAGTAGTTTCAACCAAGGCCAATTGATGCAATAGATTCCATGATGAGAATTTCTGAGAATGAAGAGAGAGTAGAATGAGTTGTACTCAGATCAGACTTTACTGAACTCTCCCTGACATCATAATGCACCAACCTTAACATGCATGAAGCAGACAATGCACTGACTATTGCATGTGAGTGGTACACAGATGCACCGACCTGTTATGTGAAAGACACAAGATGCACGGACCTACATGCTGTAAGGCAGGGACGTGCACTGACCTTGTATGCAGAATGCTCACACTGTGCATCGACTATGTGCAAGACATGCATTGACTTAAACTCGTTGCAAAAACACGTATAGAACTCAAATGCTCATAGCAAAGACATGCATCGACCGTAGTAGTGCATGAAATGCAACAGTTTCAGACCTTAGTAAGCATATGGCAAAATCAACTGATGTGTGATCTAGAGAAAAAACTCCCCCTATCTATATGCAATTTTATTTAACAATGCATCTATGCACAACAATTATTCAAAAAAATTCAAAAATTATTTATTTAGAGACAAGTTGACACATATTTATTTTCAGACCACTACAAGCAGCAATTCAAGAATGAATTCTGAGTCAATCATCATGGCGAAATTTACACAAGCCTAATTCTCTTCTTAAAAATTTAAATCTTTCATTACCTAAAGGCTTTGTAAAAATGTCAGCAATTTATTTTTCAGACTCAATGAATTCAAGTTTAATTTCCTTTTTACTTACTTCATCTCTAAGGAAATGATGTTTGATTTCAATATGTTTTGTCCTGGAATGATGAACTTGATTTTTAGTTAAGGAAATAGCACTAGTGTTATCACACATAATTGTGATGCAACCAAGATTTATATGATAGTCAAATAACTGGTGTTTGATCCAGAGGACTTGGGCAGCACTGTTCCCTGTAGCCACATACTCTGCCTCAGTAGTGGACAAGTCTACAGTGTGCTATTTTTTAGATGCCCAAGAGACTAGACACCCACCAAGGAATTGACAATATCCACTGGTGCTTTTCCTATCAATTCTACACTCAGCATAATCTGCATCAGTGTAAGCTAGAAGGTCTAGTTCACACTTAGCAGGATACCATAATCCTAGGTCAAGGGTACCAGACATATATCTAAAGATCTGTTTTACAACAATTAAGTGTGAATCGTTGGGACATGCTTGAAATCTAGCGCACAAACATACTGAAAATTGAATGTCTAGACGAGATGCAATAAGATATAGTAAGGGTTCGATCATACCTCTGTAGTTTTTGGGATCTACCATTTTACCTGACAGATCAGAATCAAGACAGGTAGATGTCCCCATTGGTGCTATGATTGCTTTGAGATTTTCCATCTTGAATTTCTTTAACAGATCCTTCAAGTACTTTTCTTGAGTTATGAAAGTTCCCTCTTTGGATTGATTAACCTGCAATCCAATAAAGAACATCAGTTCTCCCATCGAGCTCATTCCAAATTCACTAGTCATTAGATCTGAGAATTCCTCACACATTAATGGATCAGTTGATCCAAACACTATATCATCTACATAGATTTGAATAATCAGAATTTTATCTTCACATACCTTTGTGAATAGTGTCTGGTCAACCTTACCTCTTATGAATCCTTTTTCTGAGAGGAAATTGCTCAGTCTTTCATACCATGCTCGGGGAGCTTGTTTCAACCCATATAATGCCTTATCAAGTTTATAGACATGATCAGTAAAATCAAGGCATTCAAAACCAGGGTGTTGTTTAACATAAACATCTTCTTTTATTTCTCCATTTAAGAAGGCATATTTGACACCCATCTGCTTCAAAGTTATTCCTAGACTGCATGCAGTAGCTAAAAGAATTCTAATGGCTTCCAGCCGAGCTACAGGGGCAAAGGATTCTTCAAAATTAATACCAAATTCTTGGTTGTACCCCTGAGCTACTAGTCTAGCCTTATTTCTAATGATGTTACCCTGCTCATCAGATTTATTTATAAAGACCCATTTTGTGCCAATTATGTTGCCATGTGAGGGTTTTGGAACTAGATGCCAGACTTTGTTCCTATCAAATTGACTAAGTTCATTATGCATGGCATTAATCCAGTGGTCATCCTTAAGGGCACTATCTATGTTTTTGGGTTCAGTCTGAGATACTAGGGCAACTGAATTTAATTCATTTTTAATTCTTGAATGTGCTCTAGTTCTCATTTGTTCATTTACATCACCAATAATGTTCTCAAGGGGATGATCTCTAAGAAATTTAAGATTAATGACTTGATTACCTAAATTCTCATTTACCTCCCCCAGAGTAATTGGAGCCTATGCTTCACCTTCCTCAACAGACTCTTCATTTTATTTTTCATCATTCTTTAAAATTTCTCCATCACTTTTGTTCCTGCACAAATCAATATCAGACTTAGTTGCAGACTCATCAAAGACAACGTGAGGAGATTCTTCAACAGTGTTTGATTTGAGATTAAAAATTCTATAGGCTCTGGACTGATCTGAGTAACCTAGAAAAATTCCTGGTTCACTTTTTGGTTAAAATTTATCATGGTCTCTTTCGAATTAATATGAACAAAACATTTACTGCCAAAGACCTTGAAGTGGGCTAGAAAAGGCTTCTTACCTTTCAGAATCTCATAAGGAGTTAATTGAGTTTTGGGTCTTACCAGGGCTCCATTAATTATGTAACATGTTGTGTTGATAGCCTCTGCCCAAAACTTCCTTGGTAAGTTACCTTCCACTAGCATGGTCCGAGCTATCTCAACCAGAGTTCGATTTCTCCTTTCCACCACTCCATTCTGCTCTGGAGTCCTTGGTGAGGAGAATCTGTGAGTGATGCCATTCACTCTACAAAAGTCATCAAATTGTGAGTTAACAAACTCACCACCATGATCAGAAAGGATATTCAAGATGCCATGATCATTAGACTGCTTTATTTTATAAAAGAACTCCTGAAATTCTTCAAAAGCTTCATTTTTGTGAGACAGGTAGAAAACCCATGTAAATAAATAAAAATCATCAACAAGCACAAAACCATATCTTTTACCAGATAAGCTAGCAGATCATGTGGGTCCAAATAGATCCATGTTAATTAGCTCATACGGTTTAGAAGATAGGTTTTCTATTCTAGATTTGAACGAATTTCTAGTCTGTTTACATTGAGTGCATGCCTCACAAATTTTATTGTCGTTTTTGAATGATATTTCAGGAAGCCCTTTTACTAACTTATGCTTATTCAGTTTGTGAAGCACACTGTAGCTGGCATGACCTAATGTATGATGCCACATGAAGGTTAGGTCATCCTTATTTACACTATGACAAAGATTAGTGTGTGCTACATCATCCAAATCTACCATATAGATGTTATTAATTCTCTTGCCAATGAATTTCACAGATTCTGAATTTGGTTCAAATACGGTGCATGCAAGAGAATCAAAAATAACTTTATGGCCTTTATCACATAATTGACTAATGCTCAAAAGATGGTAAGCTAGACCTTCAACTAATAAGACTTCCTTAATGCAGGATGAAGAGCACTTACCAACCATTCCTGAGCCAATTATTTTACCCTTGGTATTACCTCCGAAAGTAACATGACCAGCATCTTTCTTTACCAAAGTGCAGAATTTAGCTTTGTCTCTGGTCATGTGCCTGGAACAGCCACTGTCCAGATACCATTTGTTGTGATTGGCTGCCAGGCATACCTGCAAGGGAATTAAGTAGAGTGATTCGGAACCCAGAGTTTCTTGGGTCCCAACAAAGAACTCATCTCATGCAGACAACAAACAAGATGTTTATGTATCCACATTTATTTTGGTGTCTTTTGGGGCATTATGGATTTCTTGCTTTTAAGATTAGTCTGCCTTTTCTTGCCACTTTCATTCTTTTGACCTTGTTTCTGAGGTGTGGCATTTTGTTTCTTTTTCAAATCATTTTTAGAATTTCTTTGCCAGCGTCTGGCCCAATAGATATTGGGAGTAGTAGGTGACCTATAGACCTTGGACTGACTAGTCATGAAATCAGCATAGCCATAGGAATTTTGACTTCTGAAGTTATTGTTCGTGGTCTGCCTGTAGGAGTTCCTAAGGTGAGACTGCTGCCACTGATTATGATGCATTGGGAAGTACTGCATGGGTCTCATGTAACTCTGACTTTTCCAATTCATCTGATGATTTATATTGTGGAATGCATAGTAAGTGAGTCCAGTCTTGTGGTGCATTGGACCATTGGTGGTTCTACCCAGACCCGTCTGTGGAAGTTTGGTAGATTTGGTCTTGGGTTTCGGTTGAATCTTAGCTTTGGTGGTCTGACCACTACCCTGGCTTTTGGTCTTGAATGTAGAAGCATATGAACATGACTCACCAGCCACCCCTATCTTCCCTTTGCCTTTGTCCTTGGCGCTGGACTTGATTGTCTTAATGTTTTTATTCTTATTCTCATCATGACTTCCACTTGAAGTCATTTTTATCAGGGGCTGAAATGTCCCCTTCTCAATCATAAAAGAGGTAGTTCTCACATCAAATCTCTTTTTATTTGTTGGGTTAAAACCAATCCTTCCTTTCTGAAGTTACTTTTTCTCCCCAGGATGGCATTCAGATTTTTAGTGCCTTGTGCCATACCTTCAAGGGTATTTTGTTTATCTTTGTTTTCTTTTTCAAGATTTTCTATTATTTTTTTCAGCTCACTGTTTACACTACTAACATCATTGCATTTCTCAGTGGCTATGTTTATTTCATTTTGAAATTCATGAATCTTTATCTTGAGATCATCAATGGTCTTTTCTAGATTCTCATTTTTAGCTTTCAAATCAATCAAAATAGTTTTATCATTCTCAATTTCACAAATAGAGTTTTTCATATTTAAATTCTCAGCTTCTAGACATGCAACTTTATCAGACAGGGTAGAATCATTGATTAATGAATTTACTTTCTTTTTTAGGTGTCTGTTCTTCCTACGCATGTCTTCATACTTTTCAAGCAGTTCAGTATAAACATTTTCCCATTCAATTTGAGTAAAATTGTCAAATGGGGAAGTTACCGCATCGTCTCCTTTTGCCATCAGTCAAATCTACTCATATTTATCATCGCCAGAGGAGCTACTCTGACTTTTCTCTTCCTCATCACTCCAGGTGCACACCATTGCTCTTCCCTTTTTGTTTTTCCACCTGGTCTGCTTTTCCTTGAGTTTAGGATAGTCCGCCTTGAGGTGTTCTACTTTCCTACAGTTATAACAAACAATAGAGTCAAATTTCTTTGCAAGTTCTAATTTATGTTTGGGCTGTCTCTTTCCTAAGAAATACTTTCTTTTCAGCCCTTTCCCTTCTTTCCTCAAGAATTTCTTAAACTTCCTGGTGAGCATAGCAAACTCATCAGCATCCTCCTCAGAACTCGTGCTGCTATACTCACTGGATGACCCTCAGCTCATACGTCATGAGAGAACCTATAAGTTCATCTACAGTTGTTTTGGTCAGGTCCCTAGACTCTTCAACGACGATGGCCTTGGTGTGCCAAATGGGAGTCAGGGACCTCATAATCTTTCTAACCAATTCATAATCACTGTAGACCTTTCCCAGACTTCTCATACTATTGGTGATAACATTCAGACGAGCATACATATCTGAGACAATCTCATCAGGCTTCATCTTGAAAGTCTCATATTCAGAGACAAGCATATTAACTTTGTCTCTCTGACCTGGAAATCCCCTCGTAAATTACTTCTAGTTTATCCCACATCTTCTTAGCAGTCTTGCAGGACGAGACTCTAGAGAACTCAGTGGGATGGAGTGCACATTGTATCACGTTAATTGCACCCCAATTCAACGTGGACTTACGGATATGCTCCTTAGTCCAGAACTCCTCATCTGGAGGTAAATCAAAAGGTCCATTACTCACTACCTTCCAGATCTCGTAGTCCTTAGCACGAAGAAATACTTGCACCATGTTCTTCCAATATGCATAATCGCTACCATTGAAGAATGGTGGCTTACTCGTCGAATGCCCCTCAGCAATCATTCCTTTAGAATCCATCTCTTCTCTCCGGGATGTGAAGCCCTACGGGAGAGTCTAGCTCTGATACCATGTGTTGGGAATGGATGAACTCTAAGATCTAAAGGGGGGGTGAATAGCTCTACCCTCTAAAACCTTCTACCCTCTAAAATTTAATAGTAGTAGGTAAATAGATGCGGAATTGAAAGAATTACTACTGTTGAAGTAAGTTCAACTTAAGGAAGAATATGTATACGAAGGAAAATGATCAGGTTCTGTATAATCAACTACACGCTGTTGGAACCAAAACACAAGCACAACGCATGCAAGCTACTGACTAGAGACCACACAACAATCACACAGAACTCAAAGGATTTTAGGTGGTTTGGCACGAGCCTGCATCCACCCCACACTCAAACCGAGTGTGGCTTTCTGCTGATTCACAGGTTCTCACAGCTGATCCACAGCTTCGGGGATTATATCTCTACACCCGCTGAGCTTCACAGCTTACTAACAGGGGAATCCTCCTCTGCCGCTGAGGTTTACAGCTTAACCTTTCCGCTAACACACAGCTTGAAGAATAGTGTTTCAAAGCAAAACGAAGGAAAGATAGAAAACCAAAAACACAATGAGACTGTAGCTCTAGACAATGAGCAAATCAGCTCTGGTTATGAACCAAGAGACCAATGATGGCGACTCTCAATTGCTTCTTCTCTCCAATCTCTCTCTCATCCCTCTCTCTGAACATGCAGGCACTAGCTCTCCTGGATTGTGTTAGCTCTTCTTCTCTCTGCTTCTTTTGCTTCAATCTCTCGATCATAGATTTCTTCGCATCGCTTTCTTCTGCGCGGACATTTTCTTATTTATATGTGCAGCAGAAAGAGGGCATGTGGAAACCACATTTCTCACCCAAGCTTTTCGTCCAGATCTGAGATCCAAGGCCACGTGACGACATCTGAGCTTGACGGCTTTCCACGTGTCACGAGCATAGCTCAGCCTTCAATCTTGGATCACGTGCCTTCCTTAAACTTTACGAACAAGTGTCCTGTCAAAATGTTAGACACTCAGTCAACATAAGATAGTTAGACAATCATAGGAATTGCACAGACTTAATAGAGCATGAGAGTAAAACTGCACGGACTCAGATATGCGTGAATAATAACGTGCACCGACCTTATTAGGCTGTAAGAGAACCATGTACAGACATTATGTGTGCACGAATCAACGATTGCACCGAGCCAACAAGATATAAACCTATCGTGCACAGACCTTGTGATAAGTGTCCATTTTTTATTTGTAATTCATCACATGTACACCGTTTTATATGCATAATATTTAGGCAATTATGCATATTTCATAATTAACCTCAACTCCGCGTTTAAATCGGAGCTTTCACGCAAATTGATTAATTTGGTGATATTATTTAATAAATTAAAGTTGAGGGCCATGAGCATTAATTCTCCACTGTGTAACCATGAGCATTTAAGATTTATGTGCATATTATGATAATTTTTATGGACTAAATTGTAATTATATGTGTGTAGGACACTGAAGGTAATTGTAAGAAACTCCGAGGGCAAAACTGTCATCACCACATTGACCAAGTCAAAAGTACATATTTTGGTTGAAGGGAAAATAAAATTTAAAAGTTTAAATTGAGGAAAAGAAACATATATTTTGGTTGGAGAGAAAATTGAATTCAAAGTTTGAAAAAGGAGAGATATGATGAGCCTTGGGAAAGGGGGTGCCCAAAGTCCAAGAAAGGAGGTGCCCACCTCTCTTTCCTTTTCCCCACACATCATCTTCCACCCATCTCTTTTTGATACAATCTCCACCCTCTATTAACCCAACTTTCCCTATAAATAGCCCATGACAAGGAGGAGTAGGGGAGTTCTTCTTTTGGCAATCTTTCACTCTCTCTCCCAACCTTAGGCCGCCGATTTCACCATCTTTTGTTCTTCTTCTCCTCCGGCTCTCTTCATGTAAGTTCTTCAATTTTAAATTCTATACAACTTTATCTTCTGCATCATCTTCTAATTCCTTCTAATTTTTAAGTTATTTCATATTTTTCACTGTGCTGTCCTGTTCATCTACGAATCAGTATTTCTCTCTGTTCTTCCCCTTATTTCTCCCTCTTCTAGGCATTTGCTCCTCCTTCTTTCTTCATGAAAGTTCTTTGTTTGGTAAAAGATCTTCAACTTCTTCTTTTGAATCATCTTCTAATTCTCTACCATTTTTAAGTTATAATCTCTTTTTCAAGGTGATATCCTGTGTTTTTACATTTCATTTGAGGCTCTATACCATGTTCTTCCACCATTTTTATGCCCTTATGCTCTTCGTTTCCCTCTGTACTCTTCATAAAAGTTCTTCCTCGTTTGAAGATCTAGATTTTATTCTTTTACCACTTCCTCTAATTCCTTTATATTTTTAAGTTATTTTTATTTTTCAACAGTTCAATTTTTTTACACAGTTATTGTTCATCCACGCAGACACCATCCCCTTCTTCCTCCGATTTCACCCTCTTCCTCACATTGTCTCTCTCTATGCCCTTCTCCAAAGTTATTTCTATCTTCCTTATCTTCAACTTCTTCTTCTTCGTCATCCTCTAATTCGTCTTGTTTTCAAAGTTATTTTAATTTCATTCTTACTCTATTTTCAATATTTTTATTTTACTTTCTCATCTTCTCCTTCTTCATCTCCACACAAACCCTTCCACATTCCTCTCTATATTTCTCTCCAAAGTTTATTCTTCACAACTCTCCTTTTGCGGCGGTTGCACATCAATACGGGTGACGTTTCAAGGCTCGTGACGTGGATGACAACGGCCTCTTCATCCACCTCTTTCCACGGTGATCTCCTTCAAGGCGGAGCGATCCTCTCCAAGGCTCGGCAAGGAGGAGACGGCGGCACTATTCTTCATCATCTTGGCTCTATTTCTTCACACCTCAGGCTCCTCTTGTTGTTATTGCTTTAGTTTCATTTTACTTCATTGTAATCTCGTCACATCTTTATTGTAAGTTTGTCTTGCATTCCATGTACTTGTTTCTTTATATTAATAAAAGAAGCGTTCATTTTATCTAGATCTTGTTCATCTTCTCTCTCTTCCTCCTTCTTCTACCTCTTCTTTTCCACTTTATACAATTATTTTCTAAAGTATAGGCTCATAGTCATAGGTGTATTTAATTAAGTGTTTGGTTCGTTCATCATTTCACTATTTTCTTTAAGCAAAGTAGAATCACAAGTGTTTTCCAAAGGACTCCAAAGTTTTAAATTTAAAAATCTCTTCTTCCCTGTGGATTCGACCTATCTCACCACCTTATTACATCTTACTTTCATCTAGTGCGAGTTAGAATTTTTAAGATTGATACGTGTGTTTTAAACGATGAACTTTCGCAATACCAATTTTTGACGCCGTTACCGAGGAGGAATGATGATTTTTGATTTAATAACTTTATTTTACTTATGTTTATATTGTACTAATAAAGCTCTCTTTTCTTTTCTTATTTTTACAGAAAAAAAAGAAAAAAATCAAAAAAATCAAAGGTAAGTTTGCCATTCTTTCTTTCATCTTTTGAGTTTGTCATTCATTAAAAAAAAGAACGAGGGATTGCGCATCAAGTAAGTGTTCAAACTTATTCCTCTCATTTTGTGTCATTTCTTTAATGTTCTTGCATATTGTGCTTAGATAGGTTCACAAAAAATAAACTCTTCACTTGAACTCGATAAAAGTCTTCATTACAAGAGTAGAAATCACACTTTCATGTTTTAGGTCATGCATCATTTAGGATAGTATTTATTTTTCCTTGTTGTTAATTGCATTGTTGAAGATTGCAGGAGGCAAGGTGAGTACTCTAATGTTTCCAAAAACATGCTCATGCATTTCCATGCTTGCATAGAACCCCTTATTTAAACTTGCTTTGTTGCATATCATTTCAAAGTATCTTAAGGGAAACACCCATAAGCAAGATAAGGTGGGGATTTCATCACCATTCCTTAGCCCACAAACCACAATTCCCTTGCATCTTTGCATCACCTAGACCTTAAATAAAATCCAGTAGACATTGGCCCTAGGTTCACATTGTGATTCTTGTGTTATTTGGGCTTACCCTCTTGTGAAAACCGGTGCCTAAGGTAAGACGGTCGAACGACAAACGCCTTAAGCGGGCTAGTGATTTGTAATTAGGTCCCTACGAAAGTAGGGGGAGTCTCCCATTACCCCACCCCTTACCTGGCTAGTAGAAATATTGAGGGTGAACTCAAGTTTAACTTTAGCCATTTTGTAAAACCTAATTTGTAAGTCTAGGTCACATCTATGTCATTAGGTAATTTGTGTGACAACTTGTTTGTGTTTGCATAAAAAAATAAAAAATAAAAATAAAAATAAAAATTTCTTTTTTTCTCTTTCTTTGTCCTAGTTTGTGTCAAAAAATAAATTAAAAAAAATAAATAAACAAACAAACAAAAATCATCATAAAAAAATCTCTTTCATCTCTCTCTTCATCCTAGTTCATGCAAGGTAGAAGATCTCAACATCCAAACCTACTAGGACCCATTCAAGAAATTGAGAGAGTCTTGTATCCAGGGAACGATCTCCAACAAGATCTCATGGCCGAAAATCAAGGACCTCACCACCAAAATCTAATGGCCGAAAATCCTGATCCACCAAAGCAAATGAAGGATTATTTCATTCTCAACCAATATCAACCTCTATCTTGTATTCACATTCCTCAAAATCAAGCCATCCATTATGAGATCAAGTCAAGTACAATTCAAATGCTCCCTTCGTTTTATGGAAACACTAATGAGGACCCCTACAAGCACATTGATGAATTTTTGGAAATTTGTTCCACGGTAAAAATCTAAAATTTCTCGGATGATGCCCTTAAATTGACCCTTTTCCATTCTCTTTTAAGGAAAAGGCTAAATATTGGTTAAGCACTATAGAGAAGCCAATTAGAACTTGGGCCAAGATGCAGCAATAATTCTTGAAGAAATTCTACCCTATAGGTCGCACCAATACCATGAGAAGGGCAATCACGGGATTTACCCAAACTCCGGGGGAACAAATACATGAATCTTGGGAGAGACTTAAGGAATTGCTTAGGAAGTGTCCTCATCATGGTTTGTCCAAATGGCAAGTAGTCCAAGATTTTTATGAGGGCCTATCTGACCAATTTAGGCAAATGGTTGATGCATCATGTGGAGGGATATTCATTAGTAAAAGTGAGGATGAGACATATGATTTGTTTGAAATGCTTAGTGAAAATTCCATCAATCATGCCTCTTTATCATCCTATGAGTGATCCATTGGGCCTTCCAAACGGGCCGGATTATACGAGGTCAAGGCCTGGGGTGATTTTGAACCAAGATTGGACATAAACCTCATCACTCAAAAGTTGGATAAGGTAGAGAGTCTTACCAAAAAGTTAGACCAACTCTTGACCTTGAAAGATCCTACTTGTCAACCATCAACTCATTCCTATTCGAGTCAATCTTCCACTCTACAAGAAGCATGCACTCTATGTGCAAGCCCGGCCCATCACATCACTGAATGTCCAACTGCGGCCCAATTATGACCATTTATACAAGAGTAAGTTCAAGCTGCCCAAGGGTTCTCCAAGCCCAACTATGACCCATTTTCCAATTCTTATAATCCAGGCCAGAGAGATCATCCTATTTTTTCTTGGAACGGCCAACAAGCTCCACCTCAAGCAACCAACCCCTCTATTCATCAAGCCCAAAAGCAACTCATGCAAAGTCAATTTCAAACCCAACCCAACACCCTCAATCTATTTTCTAGAGGTCCACAAACTCAATTCCTTCCTATGGGCTATTCACATTTCCAATCTAATCAAGGCTAACCCATTTACCAACCCCAGTCTCAATCCAATTTCGAAGATAAATTCAATCAAGTCTAACAAATCATTCTAAATCAACAACAATCCATTTCTAAGTTGGAAAGTCAAATAGGGCAATTGGCGGAAGCTACAATGCGAAGAGAAGTGGGCCAACTTCCAAGTCAACCCGTGGCCAACCCTAGAAATCAACCTCCGGGTTTTCCTCCACAACCGGGCCTCCTACCTCAACCCGTCCCACAAGCCCAACCCAAAGGCCCACAATTTGAGAACGTCAAAGCTATTTCAACCTTAAAAAGTGAGAAGGTGTTAGAAGACCCATACAAGGATGGAAAAGTGTTGCAAGATGTCATGAAAGAGAATCAAGATGATGAGGATGTAAACAAGAAGGAATGCACTCAAGTTAAGTGGGGGGGAGATCCTAAAGGGAAAGGAAAGGCCCATGAAGATCTAAATTCCTATCAACCAAAGGTCCCCTTCCCTAATGCCCTAGAACCCATGCCCACTAAGACTAGGCAGGTCCAAAATGAGGAATTAATGGAGCTCTTTTCACAAGTTCACATCAATATTCCACTCCTAGATGCCATAAAACATGTTCCGGCATATGCCAAATTCCTCAAAGAGCTTTGCACTCCAAGAAGAGGGCCCATGTCGACCCCGAAGAAAATTTGGTTGTCCGAGGATGTTAGTGCGGTCTTGATGAACAATCTTCCTAGAAAGTTGAAGGATCCCGGTGCTCCCCTCATCTCATGTGATATAGGTGGTGTAACCTTTGACCGTGCCCTCCTCGATTTAGGAGCTAGTGTCAACCTTTTACCCACCTCTATTTATGAACAATTTGACATAGGGGAACTCAAGCCAACCTCCGTCATTCTCCAACTGGCCGATCGCTCAGTCAAGACCCCTCGAGATTTGATAGAGGATGTGATTGTCAAAGTCCATGATTGTTACTTCCCCGTTGATTTTCTCATTCTTGACAGGGCCTCCTCCTCAGAGCTAAGTCACACCCCAATCATCCTAGGCCGCCCATTCCTTGCTACTACCAAAGCCAACATCAATTGTGCTACGGGGACGATGGACATCTCATTTGGAGGTCAAAAAGTGCCTCTCAATGTGTTCAAAGCCTCCCAATATTTGGACCTAGATGAAGAATGCCACTTCGTAGACATCTACGATGAACTTCTTGAGAATGATCTCGGCATGGGTCAAATAAGGGAGGTCAATGCTCTTCAAGATTCCCCTCATCATAGTACTATTTGGCATAAGGTTGAACCTCTTCCGGCTTTACAAGATGAACCGGCCCTTTCATCACTTGAAAGTCCTCCTAAACTTGAGCTTAAGCCCCTTCCGGACTCCCTCAAATATGCATTCCAAGGCCCCGATCAAATCCTTCATGTTATCTTAGCTTCCAATCTTATCCCTACCCAAGAAACACTTCTCGTAGAAGTCCTTAGGACTCATAAGGGTGCCATAGGCTGGATAGTGGCTGATCTTAAGGGGATAAGTCCATCTATTTGCATGCATCACATTTACATAGAGGACAATGCCAAACCTAGTCGGGAAATGCAAAGGAGGTTGAACCTGAACATGAAGAAGGTGGTGAAGAAGGAGGTTGTCAAATGGCTCGATGCGGGAATTATTTATCCTATATCAGATAGCCAATGGGTGAGTCCCACTCAAGTGGTTCCTAAGAAATCGGGACTCACTGTGGTCCAAAATAAACAAGGAGAAGATGTGCCCACTAGACCCACCACGGGATGGAGAGTGTGCATCAATTATAGGAAACTCAATGCCATGACAAAAAGGACCATTTTCCACTCCCTTTCATTGACCAAATTCTAGAGAAATTGGCGGGCCAAAGATATTTTTGTTTCCTAGATGGATATTCCAAGTACAATCAAATGGCCATTTATTCGGAAGACCAAGAGAAGACCACCTTCACTTGCCCATATGGAACATTTGCCTTTCAGAGAATGCCATTCGGTCTTTGCAATGCACCGGCCACTTTTCAAAGGTGCATGATGGCCATTTTCTCCGATATGGTAGGAGAATTCTTGGAGATCTTTATGGATTATTTTTATGTGTTGGAGGAGTCATTTGAAAACTGCTTGGAAAATTTGAAGAAAGTGCTTGCAAGATGTATTGAAACCAACCTTGTT
This sequence comes from Amorphophallus konjac, assembly GCA_022559845.1. Taxonomy (NCBI): domain Eukaryota; kingdom Viridiplantae; phylum Streptophyta; class Magnoliopsida; order Alismatales; family Araceae; genus Amorphophallus; species Amorphophallus konjac. The sequence continues at coordinate 22,684 of JAHNEJ010001668.1, forward strand.
CTTAGTTGGGAAAAGAGCCACTTCATGGTTCAAGAGGGCATAGTCTAGGTCCACATTGTGTCCGAACATGGTATAAAGGTGGATAAGGCCAAAATTACCTCATTTCTAATGTCCCTCCCCCTACCTCGGTGAAGTAAATCCGTTCATTCCTTGGCCATGCCGGCTTCTACCGCCGGTTCATCATCAACTTTTCTAAGATTGCCCGCCCGTTAACTCTTCTCTTGGCCAAAGATGCCCCATTCCATCTAGATGATGCTTGCTTAGAGGCTTTCAATACCCTTAAAGAGACTTTGACCAAGGCACCCATTCTTCAATCTCTCAATTGGTCTTTACCTTTTGAAATCATATGTGATACATCCGACTATGCTATCGGGGCAGTTCTAGGCCAAAGAATTGACAAGTGTCCGGTGGTGATATATTATGCGAGTCGCACCCTTGCCGATACTTAGCTTAACTACACCACCACGGAAAAGGAGTTGTTAGCTGTCATTTTTGCCCTCGAAAAATTTTGATCATATCTTTTAGGGGCAAAAGTCATTGTGTATTCTGATCACTCAGCACTCAAATATTTGTTCTCCAAGAAGGATGTCAAACCTAGACTCATTAGGTGGATCCTCTTACTCCAAGAATTTGATCTTGAGATCCGAGAAAAAAAAGGTTCTGAGAATAAAGTTGCCGATCATCTTTCTCAGATTCTCACAACTGATAATGCTCCTTTGCAAGATTCATTTCTAGAGGAACACATCTTGTCCATCACCCATAGTCAACTCCCATGGTTCGCAGACATTGTCAACTACTTAGCTATGGGACAAATTCCTAATGGGTGGTCTAAACATGAAAAAGGACATTTCTTCGCCAAAACCAAACACTATTTCTAGGAAGATCCTGAATTATTCCACGTGGGTCCATATCAAATAATTAAGAGGTGTGGCCCCGAGGAGGAACAACAAAGTATCATGAACTTTTGTCACACTCTAGCTTGTGGGGGACACTTCGCGGGAAAGAAAACGGCCTCCAAAGTGTTGCAAAGTGGATTCTTTTGGCCCACTCTCTTCAAAGACGCCTATGAATTTATCAAGACTTGTCTTAGGTGTCAAGCTATTGGAAACATGAGCAAACGAGATATGATGCCACTCAACCCCATTCTAGTGGTCGAAATCTTTGATGTTTGGAGAATTGATTAAATGGGGCCCTTTCCGCCATCATTCGGACATGAGTACATTCTTGTGGCAGTCGACTATGTGTCTGAGTGGATTGAAGCCATTGCCACCCGGACCAACGACCACAAAGTTATCATGAAGTTTGTCCGAAAGAATATATTTTTAAGGTTCGGGTGTCTGAGGGCGATCATTAGTGATGGAGGTTCTCATTTCACTCATGCCCAATTCCGAGCTCTTCTCGGAAAATATGGGATCACTCATAAGATTGCCACCCCTACCACCCCCAAACAAGTGGCCAAGTGGAGACATCTAATAGGGAGATCAAAAATATATTGCAAAAATCTGTTAGGCCCGATACGAAGGATTGGTCTGAAAGATTGGATGACGCTCTTTGGGCTTATCGGACAGCATACAAAACTCCCATTGGCATGTCTCCAGATAGGTTAATCTTTGGAAAAGTTTGTCACCTACCTGTTGAGCTTGAGCATAGGGCCTATTGGACTATTAAGCAGTTCAATTTTGACTTGGCACAAGCCGGATCTCATAGGGCCCTATAACTAAATGAGTTGGAGGAGTTGAGAAATAAAGCCTATGAAAATGGCAAGATTTACAAAGTCAAGACCAAAGCTTTCCATGATAAACACATTATGAGAAAATCATTCAAACCTGATCAAAAAGTTTGGCTCTTTAATTCAAGGTTGTGCTTATTCCCCGAAATATTGAAGTCTAGATGGGATGGACCATTTGTTGTGCTCAAAGCCTTTGATCATGGTGCTGTAAAATCCTAGATCCTAAAAATGGTCAAATTTTAACAGTCAATGGTCAAAGGTTGAAACCTTATTTGGAAAATGATCAGTTGCAAAAAGAATCCATTGTTCTAAGTTGTCTGGAATAAAATCTTCGTGAGCTCTCATGCGTCTGGTTGAAGAAGGAAAACTTAGCGCTTCTGGGAGGCAACCCAAGGTTTTTGTTGTTTGACATTTTTGTTTGAGTGTATTTTAGTAGTCAGGTCAAGGCCAAGGTGAAGAAGTCATCGACGTCCATGACATTGATGGAGGTTTCGTCCCGCATATCCGGTTGTCTCTTTCCTACTCAGAAGTATTTATTGATACATTGTTCTATTGCTTTCAATTCTATATGCCATTGAGAACAATGTCATTCAAGTTGGGGGGACAGAAAAAATTTCATGATGCATATAGTACAACCTGATAGGAGTTCTGTCTTGCATGTCATCATTGCATGAAAGTAGAAAGATGTAAATCCCATTTTGAATTTCATGATTCATGCTTAAATTAAAAGTAATTCTGGAAAACGGAATAGAAAAGACTAGAGAGAAGGATGATGGAAAATTTAGTCAATCTAGCCATGGAAAATTGATATAAGAATCTCTTTAAAGTTCATGTGCACTTTAGAATAAAGAAATTCATGTTGCACACTAATGAAACAAGCAAGACAAGCCCTCTGCTAGTTTTGGTATGTTATCTGATATTCTGCACTTCTTAAGAAAAGAGATCTTTTTACAAAGTTTTCTGTCAAATTATCTATCAAATAAGTGCAATGGCACTATGAAAAAGAAAAAAGAGAGAGAGAGAGAAAGAAAGAAAAAAAAATACCATGAAAAATGCCCCTGGTCTTAGTAAACCGGGTCTACTTCACCTAAGACGTTTTGAGATTCGCGTAAAATGGAAAAGGGAATCTTGATCTGTGAAACTAGGCCTGCTTCTCCTAAGGCAAGAGTCGAGGTTCACGTTGAGCAGTGAAGGGTAGTGCAGTATCATGTGTCGTATAAAAGATCCTAAAGGGATAAAGCAATGAAGCAGACAAAAAGCTAATATACTTAATGCTCTGATCTACAAGGTGCAGGGTTGAAAGGTATTTGCTTGGAATAGCGAATAGAGGATGCAATTGTCTAAGTTGTAGATTTGGTAGATACACATGCACAAGTGCTATTGAGCTTTGATTTGAATTCTTGATCATGTACTATTAAGTTCCTACATAAGGCTAGTGTGCATTAATGATTCCAGATTTCCAATCTTTGGTTGATTCTATGAAGGGAGAGCTGGATATGAGAGTATGAATTTTACAAACTCTTGTTAGTCCTAAATTTCAATTTATTTACATTACTAAGGGACTAGTAATGAGTAAGTTGGGGGGTGTGATAAGTTTCCATTTTCTATGTGTAATTCATCGCATGTACACCGTTTTATGTGCATAATAATTAGGTAATTATGTATATTTCATAGTTAACCTCAACTCCGCGTTTAAATTGGAGCTTTCACGCAAATTGATTAATTTGGTGATATTATTTAGTAAATTGAAGTTAAGGGCCATGAGCATTAATTCTCCATTGCATAACCATAAGCATTTAAGATTTATGTGCACATTATGATAATTTTTATGGACTAAATTGTAATTATGTGTGTGCAGGACACTGAAGGTAATTGCAAAAAACTCCGGGGGCAAAACTATCATCACCACGTTGACCAAGTCAAAAACACATATTTTAGTTGGAGGGAAAATAAATTTCAAAAGTTTAAAATTGAGGAAAAGAAATACATATTTTGGTTGGAGGGAAAATTGAATTCAAAGTTTGAAATAAAGGAGAGACATGATGAGCCTTTGAAAAGGGGGTGCCCAAAGTCCAAGAAAGGGGGTGCCCACCTCCTTTTCCTTTTCCCCATACATCATCTTCTACCTAAATCCCATCCATTCATCTCCTTTTGATACAATCTTCACCCTCCATTAATCCAACTTTCCCTATAAATAGCCCATGACCAGGAGGAGAAGGGGAGTTCTTCTTTTGACAATCTTTCACTCTTTCTCTCCCAACTTTAGGCTGCCGATTTCACCCTCTTCTGTTCCTCTTCTCTTCCGACTCGCTTCATGTAAGTTCTTCAATTTTAAATGCTCTACAACTTCTTCTTTTGCATCAGCTTCTAATTCCTTCTGGTTTTAAAGTTATTTCATATTTTTCATTGTGCTGTCATCTTCATCTGTGAATCAGTATTTCTCTCTGTTCTTCCCCTTATTTCTCTCCCTTCTAGGCATTTGCTCCTCCTTCTTTCTTCATGAAAGTTATTTGTTTGGTAAAAGATCTTAAACTTCTTCTTCTGAACCATCTTCTAATTCTCTTCTGTTTTTATGTTATAATCTATTTTTCAAGGTGCTATCCTGTGTTTTTACCGTTCATCCGAGGCTCTACAACCTGTTCTTCCTCCATTTTGATGCCCTTATGCTCTTCGTTTCCATCTATACTCTTCATAAAAGTCCTTCCACTTTCGAAGATCTAGATTTTCTTATTCTACCACTTCCTCTAATTCCTTTGCATGTTTATGTTATTTTTATTTTTCCACAATTCAATTTTTACATAGTTACTGTTCATCCACACAGACACCACCCCCTTCTTCCTCCGATTTCACCCTCTTCCTCACATTTTCTCTCTCTATGCCCTTCTTCAAAGTTCTTCCTATGTTCCTTATCTTCAACTTCTTCTTCTTCATCATCCTCTAATTCATCTTGTTTTCAAAGTTATTTTAGTTTCATTCTTACTCTATTTTCAGTATTTCTGTTTTACTTTCTCATCTTCTCCTTCTTCATCTCCACACAAACCCTTCCACATTCCTCTCTATATTTCTCTCCAAAGTTTATTCTCCACAACTCTCCTTTTGCGGTGGTGTGCACATCAAGGTGGGCGACATTCCAAGGCTCGTGACGTGGACGACGACGGCTTCTTCATCGACCTCTTTCCACGACGATCTCCTTTAAGGCGGAGCGATCCTCTCCAAGGCTCAGTGAGGAGGAGACGGCGGTGCTATTCTTCATCATCTTGGCTCTATTTCTTCACACCTCAGGCTCCTCTTGTTGTTATTACTTTAGTTTCAGTTTACTTCATTGTAATCTCGTCACATCTTTATTGTAAGCTTGTCTTGCATTTCATGTACTTATTTCTTTATGTTAATGAAAGAAACGTTCATTTTATCTAGATCTTGTTCATCTTCCCTCTCTTCCTCCTTCTTCTACCTCTTCTTCTCCACTTTATGCAATTATTTTCTAAAGCATAGGCTCATAGTCATAAGTGTTTTTAATTAAGTGTTTGGTTCATTCATCATTTCACTATTTTCTTTAAGTAAAGTAAAATCACAAGTGTTTTCCATAGGACTCCAATATTTTAAATTTAAAAATCTCTTCTTCCTTGTGGATTCGACCCTTCTCGCCACCTTATTACATCTTACTTTCATCTAGTGTGAGTTAGAATTTTTAAGATTGATACGTGTGTTTTAAACGATGAACTTGCAAGAGAAAAGGATTGCACAGACCTTCTGTGCACATACAAGAAATGTGCACCGACTCAGAAGTGCATTCAGTAAGTTATGCACAAACTTCTCTCGAGCAATATGAAGGTATGCATTTATGTGATTGTGCACGAAACAGTATTGCACATACTTTATGTGCAACACACAGTGAATTGCACCGACTTATTATGCAACCTACGCATATGTATGAAAGGCATGCACGGACTCATTTGCGTGCAACAGCAACGGTTGCACCGACCTTGTGTCCCTTAGACACTAACATGCACAGACTCTCTACGCAATAAGCTAGGAATTACACCGACTCAATTCATACTAGTATTTGACATGCACCGAGTATGAGTGCAGTTCGTCAGGAACTTGCACCGACTCATAGTAAGAATACACCATGAAAGTGTAGAGAAGTTTTAATGCAAGTGACTGATAATTATTTAACATTTATGAAAGATTCATCAAAATACACAATATCCTCATGGTCAAGGAAAGTAGTCAAAGTCAACTCTATAGTCAACTAAGTCAACTCTACTATTGCTAATTAATCAAAACACATTCAGCACATGCAGCAGCACACACACTGCTGATCAATCCCAGAGGAGGCCCAATAGAAACTGTATTGTAGTAGCCTTGACCTGAGGTTCTTCTACTCGGCCCTTGATTCCTAGAGGACTTATACCCAGATGAAGTAAAGGTAGATGCACATTTATCGGTGCCTCGACCATTCTGTGGAGATTTGACTATTTTGGTCTTGGGGCTTCCTTGAACTCTAGCTCTAGAAGACTGACCCCTAGCCTGTCCCTTGGTCTGAGGCGTGGGAGTGTATGAGTATGATTCCCTAGACACCTATATCTTCCTTGTCCTTGGCACTGGGCTTAGTTTTCTCAATGTTTTTCATTTTGTTCTTATTCTGACTTTCTCCAGAAGTCATTTTTATCTAGGGTTGAAATATCCCCTTTTCTGCCACAAAGGAGATAGTTCTCGCGTCAAACCTCTCCTTATTAGTTGGGTTGAAACCCAAACCTTCCTTTCTGAAATTTCCTTTTGTTCCTAAGATGGCATTAAGATTTTCTGCACCTTGTGTCATGCCTGCAAGGGAGTTTTGTTTGTCTTTGTTTTCTTTTTCTAAATTTTCTATTATCTTTTTCAGTTTAGTATTTACACCAGTGATAGCATCATATTTTTCAGTGGCAATTCTTGTTTCTTCCTGAAAAGCATGAATTTTCATTTTGAGTTCATCAATAGTGTTCTGCAAATTCTCATTTTCCTTTTTCAAATCAACTAACGTGCTTTTACTACATTCAGCTTCATCAAGGGAGTTTTTCAGTTCTAAATTTTTAGTTTGTAGACAAGCAATCTTATCAGACAAAGAAGTATCATTAACTAATGAATTCACTTTTTTTTAAATGTCCGTTCTCCCTACGCATGTCTTCATATTTTACCAAAATTTTAGCATAAACATCCTCCCATTCATTCTGTGTAAAATTGTCAAATGGGGAAATGACCTCATCATCACTTTTCGCCATCAAACATATCTTGTCTTCTTTCTCACTGTCAGAGGAGCTGCTCTGACTTTCTTCTTCTTCATCACTCTAGGTGCTAACCATAGCTTTTCCCTTTTTGCTCTTCCACCTGGGCTGCTTGTCCTTGAGCTCAGGGCAACCCACCTTGAGATGTCCTGCTTTCCTGCAATTGTAGCAAATAATGGCATTAGTTTTCTTTGTAGGTTCAAATTTGTGCTTGGACTGTCTTTTTCTGGAGAAATACTTTCTTCTTAGCCCCTTCCCTTCTTTCCTTAGGAATTTCTTGAACTTCCTGGTAATCATTGCAAACTCATCTTGATCCTCCTCGGAATTGGTGCAACTATACTCACTGGATGACCCTTTGCTAGAGTTGGCTTTAAGAGCTAAGGGTTTTCTTCTCTTCTCAGACTCATCAACCTTCTTAAGGTTCAACTCATATGTCATGAGAGAACCGATGAGCTCTTCTATAGTGGTCGTAGCTAAGTTCCTAGACTCCTCCACTATAGTGGCCTTGGTATGCCAGATGGGTGTCTGGGACCTTAGTATCTTTCTGACTAGCTCATACTCACTGTAGGTCTTTCCTAGACTTCTCAAGCTGTTGGTAATAACATTCAATCGGGCATACATTACAGATATGGATTCTTCAGGCTTCATTTTCAAAGCCTCGTACTCAGAGACTGACATATTAGCTTTAGTTTCTCTAACCTGAGATGTCCCTTCATATATGACCTCTAACTTATCCCACATCTCCTTAGCGGTGGTACAGGAAGAAACTCTGGAGAATTCGGTGGGATGGAGTGCACATTGTAAAACATTAATGGCACCCCAATTCAAGGTGGATTTACGGATATGGTCCTTAGTCCAGAATTCTTCATTTAGAGGCAAATCAAATGGACCCTTACTAACAACTTTCCAGATCTCATAGTCCTTAGAACGAAGAAAAACTTGCATCCTATTCTTCCAGTAAGCATAATTGCTACCATTAAAGAATGGTGGCTTGCTAGTTGAGTGGCCCTCGGTGATCAAACCTTTAGCATCCATATCTAATCTCTCCGGGATGTGAGGCCCTAAGGGAGACTTAGGCTCTGATACCACGTGTTGGAATGAATGGACGCTAAGATCTAGAAGGAGGGTGAATAGATCTACCCCTTAAAAACACGAACAAAAAAAACGGCGGAATTAAAGGTTATGCTACTAAACTATCAGATGCACTAATCACAGATATAAGAATCTATAACCAGATTTAGACAGTAGAGAACATAGAGAAGAAGTAAGAACATGTAAGCAAGCAGATTAGGCAATATACAGCCAGACAGAGTTAATTTCAATTGGCGATCCTATGAATTCATCTAAGCGAGAGATGAACTAGAATGATAAGCGCACAATCAATCACACAGAACACCAGGGATTTTAGGTGGTTCGGTTTTCACCTACATCCACCCCACACTCAGACTAAGTGTGGCTTACTACTGATTCACAGCTTCGATCCGCTGATCCACAGCTTCGGGGATTAAATCCCTACAAATCGCTGATCCATGGCTTTGGGGAAATGATCCCAGACTGCTGTGCCTCACAGCTTGGTACCGCTGAGCTTTTCAGCTTCGCTATCCGAGGACTCACCCTTGCCCGCTGACTCACAGCTTGACAAAATTCAGAAATAACAATGAAAGAAAGAAACGAGACAACAAAGTGGCTCCCTAGGAGCATATTGACTCTAGATTTGATTCACGAGTCAATTACAAGTACCAATTCTCTTAAATTCTCTTCAATCTCAAACTTACGGTACTCTGCTCTCCTTCTAGCTTCTCCACTCAGCTTTCGGCTCTCTTCAGCTCTCGCTCACTTCCTCTATGTTCCTTCTCTATTTTTAGATATGAGGGATCATGTCCCTTTTGTATGGCCTCGCACGAAGAGGGCGCGTGGGAAACACGTTTCCCGCCCAAAAATCAGTAGAAGATGCTCTGGTGAAGCTCCACGTGTCAGGAGAGGCAAACGTGTCAGATGATAGAAGCACGCGGCCCAAGTGTCAGAAATATCTGATTATAGAACCACCTTGGATCACGTGCCACTTATTGTCCTAGGATCATGTGACCACTTAAGTTTCTGTTACTTCCAGAGATAAAGTAATTGATCCTGCATTTAGATGATAGACATTTAATCAAACACTTCGAATTGTGTGAGACAGATGCTCAGACCGTGCCTAGTATGTGTGCACAGACCTTACCTAATGCATGTGCTCAGACTTGATATAACTGCATGTGTCGACACTCCTAGTATGCATAGACTTGTACTTGATAGTATGCACGGACCTTGAGTTATGCAGGATACCAAATTGAGCATCGACTCTCTCTATTCTTAATGCAGATGTGCACGGACCTTGTATATACACAAGGCAGATGTGTACTGACTTGATATGCTATAAAAAAGAGAATGCACTGACCATCTATATTCGTAAGGCAAACAATGCACTGATTTCTTACATGTATAAGACAATACGTGCACCAACGTTGGTTATGCAAGATACAAATGTGCACTGACCTGAGTCTATGCAAATGTCAATATGCACCGACTTTGTTCTGCCTAATGAAGGATGTGCACTAACCTTGTTTAGCACATGGAAAAACCTGCACCGACCTTATATGCACAATGCAAGACCTGCACCGACTTTGGTTACTGCACCGACCTTATATACACAATGCAAGACCTTGTACCGACTTTATCATGCACAATGCAAAAACTGCACCGACCTTAATGTGCATGCAGCAAAGTGTGCACCGACCTTATAATAGATAGCATGGAGATGTGCACAGACCTTTATGTATGCATGTGAATAGTGATGTGCACCGACCTAGTTTCTACTTAGAAAGATGTGCATCGACCTTGTTTTGCGCAAGGCAAATGATGCACCGACCTTGGTCTTGCACGAATGGGATGTGCACCAACCTTGGTCTTCTATATGCATGAATATGCACTGACCTTACATGCACTAGCTAAAAAGGTGCATCAACCTTAATGCAATATTCTAAACATGCACCGACCTATATGAGCAAGCTACAGGAACGTGCATCGACTTTGTATGCTATATGAGTGAATATGCACTGACCTTATGCTCAGACATACAAGGCAAGTGTGCACTGACCTTGTATAGACACAAGGCGGGTGTGCACCAACCTTTATGCATGAAAACTAATTGTGCATGGACCTTATATGATATGAAATGAAGTATGCACTGACCTCATAGCAAACTGCATGTAGTCTTCTGATAATGATGCTAATATGAAGAAGGAAAAATTGATGTCAGGATATACAGTTGCCAATCACATTTAAACTTGGTCAACAAAATTAATGTTGCCAATCATAAAAACTGAGTAAAATATTACGTACGGAAAGTGAGGTTAATAGAGACATGAAATGCACATTGCCCCACTCAATCTCATTACAACAGATAATTTTCCTCATGTCGCTTCAACTGTCTTGAAGCATAGCAAATCACCTTGCCATTTTGCATAAGTACACAACCTAGACCAATGCCAAATGCATCGGTATAAACTTCAAAACCGCCACCTTCTACGGGCAATGCCAGTATAGGTGTCGTGGTGAGAAGCTCTTCAAGGGCTAATAAATTTTCTTCACATTCCTTTGTCCACTAGAAAGGATTTTTTTTCCTAGTGAGTCTTATTAAAGGAGCGGCGATTTTGGAGAAATCCTTGATAAATCGCCTATAATAACCAGCCAGGCCAATGAAACTTCAAACTTTAGATACGGTGTTCGGTCGTCCCCAGTTCTTAACCACTTCAACTTTGGAAGGATCTACTGCAATACCTTCTTTAGAAATGATATGGCCAAGGAAAGAGACTTCCTTAAGCCAAAATTCACATTTGTTTAACTTAGCATAAAGTTGGTGTTCCCACAAGGTTTGCAAGGCATCCCTTAGATGTTCCTCGTGCTCCTCCTTTGTCTTTGAATAGATGAGAATATCATCAATGAATACGACCACAAATTGGTGAAGATAAGGTCGGAACACGTTATTCATCAGTTGCATGAATGCCGCAGGTGCATTAGTTAAACCGAACGGCATAACCACAAATTTATAATGTCTGTATCGGCATCGGAAAGTAGTCTTGTGAATGTCTTCATCCTTGATCCTCAGTTGATGATAGCCTGACCTGATATTGATCTTGGAGAAGTACTCCGCGCCAGAAAGTTGGTCAAATAGCTCATCAATATGCGGCAGTGGATATTTGTTTTTGATAGTAAGTTGATTTAACTGTCGGTAGTCAATGCATAATCTGAGGGAACAGTCCTTCTTCTTGACAAATAGAGCTCGCGCACCCCAAGGGGATGTGCTAGGTCAAATGAAGTCTTTTTCTAGCAGCTCCTGAAGTTGCTTCTTTAGTTCCTTCAATTCCGTGGGGGACATCCTGTAATGAGCTATTGACACTAGTGCTGCTCCAGGTGTGAGTTCAATAGTGAAGTTAATCTCCCTTTCGGGCGGTAAGCCAGGTAAGTCGAAAGGGAAAATATCAGGAAATTCTCTAACTATGGGGATTTCTTTTATCTAAATTTCCTTAGACTCGATAACTACTACGGAGGCAAGAAAAACTTCACATCCTTACGAATGAGTTTGCAAGCATGAAGAGATGAAATAAGAGAGGGATGCTTCCAGTATTTGATGCCAAAAAAGGAAAATCGTGGGAGACCTGGTTTTCGATAGGAAATTATCCTACTACGATAATTTATATAGGCGTCGTGGTCTATAAGCCAATCAACTCCTAATATGGCATCATAGCCTTCCATATCAAGGCATACGAGATTAGCGGGAAGATTATGCCCTTCTACAATAACTTCACTATTAGGGAAATAGGTTTTCAATTCCATTCCCGACCCTAAAGGAGTGACTATGGTTAAATCCGATGGTAAGGGAACAGGTGAAATAGGCAATATTTTTACAAAGGAACTAGCAATAAAGGAATGAGTAGCACCTGTATCAAATAACACAAAAGTAGGATGGGAATGAATATGAATTGTACCTTCAATGAGCTATCCTTCCTTGGTTGGTTCATCCTCCAATACGGCATTCAATCTAGCTTGCCGCTTTCATCCACCATTGCTCCTCGTGGATGATTGCTCTTTCATCAGGGGACAATCAGGCATGCGGTGCTCCTGACTTCTACATCTTAGGCATGCGCCCAAACGCTTCCAACATTCTTCGGCCGCATGACTGAATTTATCACAGAACGAGCAAGCCGCCATGACTTGCTTATCCTCTTCTTTAATCTTCTTGTTCCGACGATCATCCTTGTCATCCCCATTTCGCGATCTCTTCTTGCTATCCCGAGAGTTATAGGTGATGCTGAATTTTTCTTGCTTCTTACCTCGCCGATCAGTCTTTCGGCTCGGCTCCTCCACTTTGCCCTTGAGTTTATCGACCTTCTCCAAGGTCCGTTCACATAAGTGTGCCCGTTGGACCATCTCTGCGTAGGTCCGAATGTTTTGTGGGCCAAGTTGCTGGATGAAAATGGGTCGCAACTCGTCCATAAAGCAATTTGCTTTAAGAAGATATGTTCTTACTAGATGTTGAGCATAAGGTGCCAGGCGAGAGAATTGTTGTCACACCCCGAGCCTTTATTACAGTGGAAGACTAGCTTGGGGAATCGCGAACAGCGGGCATGGTAAGCCTCTTGCGAGCAAGAACGATCAGAGCGCAAGATAATCACACATAAAAATGTAATTGCACAATAATTACTCAAACTCCAACTTTATTTCATTAAAAATCAAAATATTCTAATGCAATAACTTTTCAAACCTCATTAATCCATCAGACTCAAGAAAAAAGGAAAATTACAAAGACTCGATCTAAACAATAGTGACTTTCCTAAGTCTTCACTCTCATTTTGATAAGACTTTCATTCCCTCTCGGACCCGATACTTGTATAACTCGAATCCTAAATTGAATCACTTCCATCTCCTGAAAAGATTGAAAAATAGGTAATGAGCACACTTGCCCAATAGGTATCTTCGCATCAACATGAAGGCACTATTAAAGTGATTAGCATTTTAGCTCTAAAGAAATAAGGTAAAGTCATGCGGATGCGATCAATCATGCGATTACACCAAAGTAACAAAGATGATCAGGTAAGATAGAATGAGCAAGTATGAACTATCAAGAATATAATAAGAATATGATATGGGCTTTCATGAACAAGAATGTACTAGAAAGTCATGTATTAATCAAGAATGTACTCTTCACTTAGTAGTAAGTACTTCGTGAATTTCTATGGAATATCATGTAACAAGCTAGAAAGTCATGTACGTGTCGTGGATTTTCACTTCACGATGCCGTGGATATTCACTTATTTATAGAGAAAGGACTCACAGCGCAATGCGACGCCAGTAGCATCATACCCCATGGTTTATAATAGTATGTTTCCGACAATCAGTCGAGGGGACTAGCATAGAGCCCTTGAACACAATCAGTGCTCGATCGCATCTTCAGGTATAAATCAAGTTACTTCCACGTTTCAAGCAATAAAATATGGCCAGTAATATAAAAAGTTCAATAAGTTTATGATAATAATAATTCAATAAATGAACGTTTCAAATAATAATGCGAGGGATCAAGAATGACTTAAAATAAGGTTATGCTCATGGAAACAATTCGACAGCATAACAATACATTCCTTATCTTCCATAATTTAAAATTAAATATCATGAACAATATGACAAGTCCTAGACCATCAATAATCCATCTAGGAACTTTGGAACATCAACCCTTGGGTCAAACCTCGGGTTAAAGTACTGTGACGGTCAATTAATGGGCCGTTACATCAACGTGACGGTCTATAATTGGGCCGTTAGATCGTGCTGAATCCAGAAAGAATAAATTTAGACTCAATATATGTGACGGTTGTATACTGAACCGTTAGATGAGCCTGACGGTCTAGTATTAGGCCGTTACACAGTCAAAATCATAAAACATCGATTGTGCTTTCTAAACAATTGGGTTTTAATGGTACAACTAACTCGACATCCTAGTGGGAATCCCAGGCTCGCGGAGAACTACGGAGGCCTTGAAACTAGATTTCCTAGTCCATTAGAAGGAATATCCAATAGAGATGTCCTCAAGTTCAAGAGTATGTTCCTATAGTGCAAAAGTGTAAACTAATGGTCATATACCGGAATATATGCCATGTACTTAAAGAAATTGACTCTATAGGCAGAAACAATGTGTAACAATGTGAAGCTATGATAAAACTCTGTCAATACATCAGTAAAAATCGTGTTTTAATACAAACTATAGAGTTTTAGCAATGAAGTTAACATGTACTTTAAAATAACTCAAAGTTCTTTTAAACATGCATGAATCAGTTTATAAACTCAAAGTTCATAAAGATAGGTCAAAACTTAGATAACTAGGTTTATTTATAAGTAAGTTTGACTATTTTTAACTCTGTCTCAGGTTGACAGAACATAGTTATTCTAACGGTCGAACATGGGCGCATCACAGTTCTGTAACGGTTTATCGTGAGCCGTCAGAGTGTTGTAACGCTCCGGTTATGGTCCGTCAGAGTTAACCGAGAAGCTTAAATATAACAGGGAGTGTGACGGCTTATCGTAAGACCGTTACGTCCCTCTTACGGTCTTACGATAAGAGTCCTATTGACAGCATAAAAGATAAAATACTATGCTTTGAAACAAGTCATGCTTTAAAAAGATTTAACTATTCTAGTCATGATAAAATGAAGTAAAAGCCATCTAGATGCATAGGTTATAGTGAATTAACAAGAGAATATATTTTATCTTCAATTAAGACTAAAGATATGTATGTATGCATGATTCTACTAAAGCATGAAATTCATGGTCTATAGTGCATGAAATCAGACAAAATTAGAGGGCTTTTACCCCTATCATGATGTTCTTGCCGTTCATGAGATGACCTACCTCTTTATTGGGCTTTCAACTTTCAATTTATGACTACAAGACACGCCCTAGTTCTTCCCTTCCTGTGATTTTTCAGCAACTTCACGTTGCTCTAACTCCTCAATCTCTTGACTTAAGGAAGTGAAATATTGAGAGCAAGAAGGTGCAACAAAGGGGAACAGAAAGTTCTAAAGACACTTAGGCTAATTACCTCGTTTTGGTGCTCTAATCTTCTGATCTTCAGTAGGCTTTCGTTCAGGTTCCTGGGTTGCTATGGTCAAACCAGCAACTTTGGAAGCTTCAAACTCCTTGTGTAGTTGATCTCCTAGCATGAAATTTTGTGGAAGATTAGTCCTATGTATAAGAAATAAAAAGTTCTAAAGAACTTACCCGAAATACTATCTCCTTACCTTAGTTCCACGCGAGCCAATGTAGGGGTCGCGCAGGTCAAAACTAGGATCTATTTATAGGCTCTAGCAAGGGTTTTAAGGATTAGATCGATTCTAGAGTCCTTGTTAAAGCTTAGATCGACTTCTGAGAGTCTTTAACACGTTTACTAGTCCTCCCATCTCGATCCCTAAGAGATAGACTAGCAAAAATCTAATATTTTTACTCTTTCTTCCATTCACAGAATTGACAGAGCGTAACGGTCTAAACTTGACGCGTTACATGCCTGTGGCAGTCGCACGATAGACCACTACATCCACTGTGCGCAGAATTCAACTTAATTCAAACTCTTTCATTTGTTTTATCCACATAATTATCAAAATAAAGGGTGTTTATCCTTAAAATTTGTGAATAGGCTAAATAACCTTCTAGAATATAGGCCAAACTTAATGGGCTTGGTCCTTAAACCTTTTGGGTTTCATTTATCAAAGCTGGATTAATTATTGAACATACTTGGGCCTTATAATCAATTTAAGCTTTATAATTCCTAATAAATTCCAGAAAATTCTTAAAATAAACCAGAAATTATTTATATAAATTTTGGGGCACTACACCCTCCCCCACTTAGAAGAATTTGGTCCCCAAATTCATTGATTATATGGAGAGTGTACTTACAGTTGAATAATTCTGAGAATCTTTTCTGCATGGCTTCTTCCGTTTCCCAAGTTGCTTCGGACGACCATGATTTCTTCCATTGAATTTTGATCATAGGAATAGCTTTATTCCTTAATTGACATACTTCCCGTTCCAGAATCTTTATTGGTGTTTGCTCGTACGTCATATCCTTCCGAATCTCCAGATTGTCGTAAGTGATTACATGGAAAGGATCAGGTACATACTTCTTAAGCATCGAGACGTGAAATACATTATGAACTTCGGATAATTATTGAGGTAAAGCAATCCGATAAGCTACTTCACCAACTCTTTCCAGAATTTCAAAAGGGTCAATGAACCTTAGAGTTAGCTTGCCTTTGATGCCAAATCTTCGAATACCTCAGCTTGGAGAAACCTTTAGATACACATGATCTCCTACCTGAAACTCCAAGTCGTGCCTTCGATTATCAGCATAGGATTTTTGCCTATCTTGTGCAACCTACAATCTTTCTCAAATGAGCTTAATTTTCTTTGAAGAATCCCTGATAATGTCGAGGCCTAGAATTTGCTTTTCCCCTATCTCATTCCAACATATCGGTGATCTACAGCTTTTTCCATATAAAGCTTCAAAAGGTGCCATCTGTATGATGGCCTGATAACTGTTGTTATATGTAAATTCTACCAGAGGCAAGTGATCGTGCCAACATCCTCCAAAATCAATAGCACAAGCCCTGATCATATCTTCTACCACCTGATTTGTTCTTTCAGTCTGACCATCAGTTTGTGGATGGAATGCCGTGCTAAAGTTCCATCTAGTCGCTAGTGAATGTTGTAGACTCTTCCAGAATTACGATGTGAATCGAGGATCTCTATCAGATATAATAGTGACAGGAACACCCTGTAATTTGACAATTTATTTTATGTATAATGTTGCTAAAACATCCACAGACCATCAACTTTTGATTGGTATAAAATGTGCAGATTTTGTCAATCGGTCTATGATTACACATATGTCGTCGGGTCCACCCCTTGTCTTTGGTAAACCCATAATGAAATCCATTCCTATACTTTCCCATTTTCATGCTGGAATATCTAAGAGATGTAATTTACCTGCGGGTCTAAAATGTTTTGCCTTTACTTGTTGACAAGTGAGACAGCGGGACACGAAATCAGCTATTTCCCTCTTCATATTGGGCCACCAGAAATTTCTTCTGAGATCTTGATACATTTTTGTACCACCTGGATGAATGGTGTACTTGGATTTATGTGCTTCTTCTAGGATCAGTTTCTTCGTATCCTCATGATCTGGTACACACACTCGACCCTTAAATAGCAATCTTCCATCATTGGAAATAGAAAAACCCGGCCTCCGTTCTATGTTGGCTTTAATCTCTAGTAATACGGGATCATCATTTTGCAGCTTGGCCAGATCTTCTATTCATATAGGTTGAGCTTGAATATTAGCTATGAAACAATCTTCTTCCTTCATGTCAATATCTATGTTCAACTGAGCAAATTGAGAAATAAGATTAGTCATACTAATCATAAGACTTGATAGCTTTCCCATTGGTTTTCTGCTGAGTGCATCTGCTACAGCATTAGCCTTACCATGATGATATTGAATAGTAAAATTGAAGTCTGTGAGATATTCTAACCATCTCCTCTGTCTCATATTTAACTCCTTTTGAGAGAATAGGTATTTCAAGATTTTGTGGTCCGAGTAGACTGTGAACTTCTCTCCATAGAGATAATGACGCAAAATTTTTAAGGTAAAAATGACAGCATCCAATTCCAAATCATGCACAGGGTCATTTTCCTCGTGACGTTTCAACTGTCTTGAAGAATAACAGATTACCTTTCCATTCTGCATGAGGACGCACCCTAAGCTAATGCCAGACGCATCCGTATATACTTCGAATCCACCACCTTCCACCGGTAGTGATGGAATAGGAGCTGTAGTAAGATGGTTCTTAAGAGTTTGAAAACTCTTAATTCAAACTCTTTCATTTGTTTTATCCACATAATTATCAAAAAATGGCTGTTTATCCTTAAAATT
This sequence comes from Amorphophallus konjac, assembly GCA_022559845.1. Taxonomy (NCBI): domain Eukaryota; kingdom Viridiplantae; phylum Streptophyta; class Magnoliopsida; order Alismatales; family Araceae; genus Amorphophallus; species Amorphophallus konjac. The sequence goes on from JAHNEJ010001668.1 coordinate 40,688, forward strand.
CATGAATAGGCTAAATAACCTTCTAGAGTATGGGCCAAACTTAATGGGCTTGGTCCTTAAACCTTTTGGGTTTCATTTATCAAAGCTAGATTAATTATTCAACATACTTGGGCCTTATAATCAATTTAAGCTTTATAATTCCTAATAAATTCCAGAAAATTCTTAAAATAAAATAGAAATTATTTTTATAAATTTTGGGGCACTACAATTGTAACTCATATTCCACCACCGTCATATGTTGAGAATATTATACTCCGACGGCATTCCAGCAGCATAACAATATTTTTATTAAGTTTCATATTTTAATATTAACCTGTTAAACATATGTTGAGACTCCAGATAATCCTAATACCATATAGGAACTCAAGAAAACCAACCCCATGGGTCAACCTCGGGTTAGACAAAATCAGTAAAAAAGTGGTCGTTTCCTGAGCCGTTTCATGATTCAAGCGATCAAGTCTGGACCGTTAGGCAGAGCTATGCGGTCGAGTCAGGACCGTTTGTGACTCAGAATTCAGAAAACATAGACTGTGTAAGTGCCTTCTAGACAATTTATATTTTAATGGTACAACCAGCTCGGCGTCCTAGTGGGAATCCCAGGCTCGCGGAGTCTTACAGAGGCCTTGAAACATAATCCCCTAGTCCGACTGAAGGAATATCCGGCAAAGAGGTTCATAAGTCCAAGAGAGTGTGCCTATAAGTGAAAAGTGTATCTAATGGTCGCATACTGGAGCATACGCCATGTACTTATGAAAATGACTCAGATGAGAAAGGATCATGTAAAACAGTGATCAAATCCACTAGTAAAACAAGTTCATCTAGCATTTGAAAAATAGATTTAAAAAAAGAGTATAATGTTCGGCATGAAACTAATCTTAAGTTAAAGTAAATTAGTAGTGGTGACACATGAAATCTACTGGAAAAAAACCATCAATAGATCCAAGTTTATAGATATAATACTTAAAATAAGGATAAAACCTTATTATCTTGGCTTACTATATGATAAATAAGGTTATTCAGCATTATGTATCGAGTTAACATAAATATAGAAACTCAAAATATGAAAACCATCTCAGGAGGACCATTTTATGGGCCTTAGCGGTCTATCTTTGGGCCGCTAGGGTTATCAGGCGGTCTCAGGAAGATAGTTTCTTCCTGTCTACCGTAAGTAGCAATAGAAACCGAGATATGGCTAATCTAAGGTAGATGGATGCATAGTAAAATGTGCCAATAGGTAAATAAGGCTTGATAACATCATATTAAGGCATGGAGACGCATGGGTAATCATGATTCATTACTTTCATTATTAAAGGTATGAACTATGCATGCTAAGTTAACCTAGATGCGCAATCAAAATAAAACATGAAATACTCTGAGTACAATGCATGAAAACCACTGCAACTTGAGGGCTTTTACTCCTAAGATCATGTTTAAGCCGTTCATGAGGTAACCTACCTCTAATTTGTCTCCTTGGCTTTGAATTTCTAACTGGAAGTAAGCTCTAGTTCCTGCACGTTCTATGCCAAACCAGTGACTTCTCGCCCCTCTATCTCCTAATTCTCTTGACCTAAAGATGCGAAAATTGGAGGGTAGATAGAAGACATAAAGGGTAACAAAAAGTTCTAAAGACACAACTTCCAAATACCTCGTTTATGGCTTCTAATTTATAGATCTTCCTGGGTTCATTGCATAGGTTCCTGGGTTGCTTGCTCCGAACCAGCGACTTTGCAAGCTTCTATCTTCCTGATGGCTTGATCTCCTAAGATAAAATTTTGAGGGACGTTAGACCTTACTATTATAAACAAAATCTTCAAAAGAACATACCTCTAATTCGGTCTCTTTACCTTAGTTCCACGCGAGCCAAAAGTAAGGGTCCTGCAGGTTGGTTCTGGGGTCTATTTATAGGTTTAGCTAGGGTTTTAGACATATGAACGGACTTAGAGTCCTAATTAGGTCACCAATTCGATCCTCAAGCATTCTAGAGACTTCTAGCCAACAGATTGCATCAATCCCAGAGGATTTCAACTGAAGAAAATGGAGTTTTTGTGCGATCTAAACTGCTCGCGTTCGGACTCTTAAAAGCGGTCCAAGAAGGACCATTTCTTGTCCCAAGCGGTCGCTCGATAGACCGCCTTTTGTCTTGGGCACCGAATTTGCTTAAATTCAAACCCTTCCTATTATTTATCAGTTTATTTATCTAATAAGGAGTAATTATCCCCATAAAAATATATAAATTTAAGCTTCTAGAATATGAGCCAAATCTTATGGGCTTCGTTCTAGGTCTCTTGGGTTTATTTAAATGGGCCTTCTCAATTGGTTATCATTTGGGCTTTCATAATAACTTATCTAACCCAAAAACTCATTCAACTTCCAAATTAATTTCATTAATCTCCAGAAAATCTCAAAAAATTCCAAAAATATTTATATAAATTTTTGGGGTATTACAAGCATCCTCCATTCTTGTATCATGCAGCTAGCTCACAGTGCTCTTAGCTTCCGACTAAGCGCATCAGCTACGGAATTACCCTTTCCTAGATGATATTGTCTGGTGAAGTCGAAGTCATTGAGGTACTCTAGCTAGTGCCTTTGTCTCATATTCAATTCATTTTGAGAGAATAAATATTTAAGACTTTTGTGATCGTAGTATATGGTGAATTGTTCCCCATAGAGATAGTGTCTCCAAATCTTTAAGGCAAACACCACCGCGGCCAACTCTAGGTCGTGCACCAGGTAGTTCTCTTCATGTTTCTTCAATTTCCGGGAAGAATAGCCAATAACCTTCCCTTGTTGCATTAATACACATCCGAGGCCAATACCAGATGCATTGGTATATACCTCGAATTTCTCTCCTTTGATGGGCAATGCTAAGATAGGGGCAGTAGTCAGACGGTCCTTTAAAGTTTGGAAACTCTCTTCACAACCTTCGGACAAGACATACGAATTCTCCTTTCATGTCAGCCAGGTAAGAGGGACAGTAATCTTGGAGAAATTCTTGATAAATCATCGATAATAACCAACCATCCCCAAGAAACTACGGATCTCGGTAGCGTTGGTAGGTCTTTCCCAATCCTTTACTGCCTCGACCTTTGATGGATCCACAGTTCTTTTGAAATCACATGCCCCAAGAAAGATACCTCCTCGAGCCAGATGTCACACTTGCTAAATTTGGCATAGAGCTGATTATTCCTTAATATTTGCAATACAATCCTCAAGTGCTCTTCATGATCTTCCTCGCTCTTTGAATATATCAATATATCATCAATGAAAACCACAACAAATTGATCCAGAAGAGGGCTGAATATGATGTTCATTAACTGCATAAAGGTTGCAGTGGCATTTGTTTGTCCAAAAGGCATAACAGTAAATTCATAATGCCCATACCTACTCCGAAATGCGATCTTATGAATACCCTCATCCTTGATCCTCAGTTGGTGGTATCTCGATCTAAGATCAATCTTCGAGAAATATTTAGCTCCTGATATTTGATCAAAGAACTCGTCGATCCTCGATAGCGGGTACTTGTTCTTGATAGTAATATAATCGATGCAAAGTCTCATCATTCCACCCTTCTTTTAAATAGCATGGGCACTCCCCATGGGGTAGTACTCGGCCTAATAAATCCCTTTTTCAAAATCTCCATTACTTGCTCTTTTAGTTCCTTTTACTCAGCAGGGGACATTCTATAGGGTGCCTTAGAGACATGACTAGCACCAGGAATAAGGTCAATAGTGAATGACACCTCCCATTCCGGCGTCCACTATAATGGCCGATAATTTAATTTTTGCCATCCACTATCTGGTCGCCAATTCCAGATAGAGATAGACTCTTACAGAACACCATAAACAACACTCTATGATGGCTAGGGCGTTATGTTTCTTTAGAGTGACATGACAAGACACAGTTTCCAGGGTTTTGAGGGTACAACTCGCTCGGCTGCCTTGAGGGAATTTAAGGCTAGCGGAGGTTTACGAAGGCCTTAGAGAAAGAAATGCCGATCCGGTGGAAGGAATATTTGAGGGAGGGTCTTTCAATCTCAAAGAATTGAGGTGTAATCATGAAACAACGTGAAACTTAGACTCTATCTTCAGACTTGAGATAAGAGTGCCAAAAGACCCGCAATATGGGTCAAAACCCGATAAAATATGTGCGATAGGAAATAGCGTCCATTCACAAAGTCATCATTTACAGAATTGGCGTCTCTCTAGAGAGGCGCCAAATCAATAATTTATAGAATTTTTTTTATAATTATCATAAGAATTAGCGTCCTTTTGAGAGGGCGCCATATATGTAATTAGCGTCCAAGTTTTGGATGTCAATTCAAAATTTCCAACATTTTATATATATTTTGCAATAAATCAGAATTAGCGTTATTGCGAAAAGGCGCTATATCCTTCGGTAGCGTCCATGTGATGGATGTGAATTTAAAATTTCCAATCGTTCACTCTTTTAATCAATTTCCAGGAATCAGCGTCCTCTTGCAGAGGTGCTATTTCATTAAATAGCAGCTGTGCGAACAGTCGCCCATTCTTTTAGGCATGCAACAATGCACGCATCGGGCAGGTACGTTTTCACACACATGCTACTGTTCATTTAAACGAATTATTGTTCATTAGGGATGAACAATGCTACTTTGACGTCTATGGGGATTTTCAGGAAACTAATAACATGGACATGTAGAGAAAATTTTGGGGAATCCAAAATATGCATAACATGATTTTAGATACATGGTTCCATAGTTATTAAATTTTGAACATGGGTTAATTACTTAAATGCTCTTAAAGAATTTATAACAGGGTGATGGTCGCTAATTAATAAGCATCCAGGAGACGGTCGCCAATTCAGGAATTGGCACCTTTTCACACGGGCGCTCATTAATAAGCGGCCACTGCTCTAGTCGCTATTTTCCATGCAAATAGAAAGCACTAAAGCTACGTAAAACTCAATAGCATGAGACATGGAATCATGGTATCTAGGTTTATATGCATGCAATCTTCCTTTACTATCATCTTGGGCTTAGAAACTTGAGAAAACCTACCTTGATTGGGGTGATGACGAAGACGAATGGAGACGAAGAAGAAGAACGGTAGCAACGACAGCAACTCCAGTTGTAGTAGCATAGGAACAACAACGAAGGAAGGAGAATCTCCTGCCTTCACGTTCGCAGAAGAGGGAAGAAGAAAGAAGAGGAAGTCGAACACTCCTTCTCTTCACGCACATGAAGTAGAGGAAGCAGAGCACAACAACAGGAGGACGACGTCGATGCACAAGGGAGGAAAACGATGACGAACAATAGTAGCAGCAAAGGATTCTTCTACTTCGGTCATGGGCTTTATTTATAGGGGAAGGAATCCTATTGTGTGGGAAGAACCTAGTGGGAATCAAACTCCCTACGTAGTAATCCTAATGGAATCAAAATTTCCTCATACAAATCCCCTTTCCTTCCAAAACTACAGCCACCTTCCTGGTTGGGCTCGAAACCTTAAGAATCCTTCTATGTGTTCGAACGTGACGTGGTGTGGGTGAAAGGCCCATGTAATTGTTTCCTACGTAACATGAGTTGCTGTCATTAAAGCCCATTAGGTTTATTTAGGTATAAGGCCCTTTTACAAGGAATTGGGTACTACTTAGGCATTTATAAGGCTTTTTTATTTCGGGCTTTTAGTATAGTGTTGGTTTTATTATTACAATTTATTTACCGTCTATTATACTCCTATATATATATGTATTTTTATTCGGGGTGCTACACCCTCCTCCACTTAAAAGAATTTAGTCCCCAAATTCAATTGCATAGATTGATAGAGGCGTAGATTACTTAATATTGGAATAAGTCAAGGAATCTCCTCCGCATAGACTCTTCGGTTTCCCATGTTGCCTCATGTTCGAAGTTCTTGTTCCACTGAACCTTCACCATGGGAATAGTCTTGTTCCGTAGTACACGGACTTCACTATCAAGGATCTTTAATGGCTTTTGTTCATAAGTGAGATCCTATTGTAGTACCATGTTGTCGTGTTCTATGACGTGGAATGGATCGTGAATGTACTTCTTGAGCATAGAGACATGAAATACATTATGGACTTTGGGTAATTATGGTGGCAAGGCGATCTAGTAAGTAACTTCGCCAACTCTTTCTATAGCTTCAAAGGGATCGATATATCTTGGTGTAAGTTTACTCTTAACATCAAATCTCTGAATGCCTCGTCACAGGGAAACCTTAAGAAATACATGGTCTCCAACTTGGAACTCGAGGTCTCCCCTTCTAATATCATCATAGGTCTTTTGTCTAGACTGAGGCGTCTGAAGTCTTTCTCTAATGATTTGAACCTGCTTGGTTGTGTTTCTTACCATCTCTGGGCCTAGAAGTTATCTTTCTCCAACTTCATCCCAGCATAGGGGTGAGTGGCAACTCCTTCCGTATAGTGCCTCAAAGGGTACCATTTGAATGCTTGCCTGATAACTATTATTGTAGGTAGATTCTACTAGAGATCGATGATCATGCCAGCTTCCACCAAAATCAAGGACACAGGCCCTGAGCATGTCTTCCACGACTTGATTTGTTCTCTCGGTCTGACCATCCATTTGGGGATGAAATGCAGTGCTGAAGTTGAGTCTCATCCCCATAGAGTGTTGTAGACCCTTCCAGAAGTGTTATGTGAAGCGAGGGTCTCGATCAGACACGATTGAAACAGGAACGCCATGTAGCCTGACAATCTCTTTGATATACAAGGTTGCTAGCACATCTACCGACCTTTTACTCTTGATGGGCAGAAAATGTGCAGACTTGGTCCACCTATCTATAATCACCCATATCCTGTCATGTCCGCCCTTGGTTTTCGACAAATTCATGATGAAATCCATCCCTATGTTCTCCCACTTCCACTTAGGAATGTCCAAGGGATGAAACTTACCTGCGGGCTTTTGATGTTCCGCCTTTATCCTTTGACAAGTAAGGCAGCGAGAGACAAATTCCGCCACCTCTCTCTTCATGTTGGTCCACCAAAAATTTCTCTTCAAGTCTTCGAACATCTTGGTGGCACCAGGGTGAATAGTGTATTTTGATCGATGTACTTCTTCTAAAATCTTGTTTTTCAATTCCGGACCATCCAGCACACAAGTCCTTTCATGAAATAATAACCTTCCATCCGATGCTATCTTGAAGTCAGGTTGTTCATTTAGCTTGCCTTTGATTTCCACTAGTATCGGGTCATCACCTTGTAACACCTTGATCTCAGAGAGTAAGTCTGGATGTAAACTCTTTTGTGACAGAATGACACGCCCCTTTTCCTCGTCCAGACTTATGTTTAGCTTGGAGAATTGTTCTAGCATCCTCCATTCTTGAATCATGTAGCTAGCAAACAGTGCTCTTGGCTTTTGACTAAGGGCATCAGCTACGAAATTACCATTTCCTGGATGATATTGTATGGTGAAGTCGAAGTCCTTGAGGTACTCTAGCCAACGCCTTTGTCTCATATTCAATTTCTTTTGAGAAAATAAATATTTGAGACTTTTATGATCAGAGTACACGGTGAATTGTTCTCCATAGAGATAGTGTCTCCAAATCTTTAAGGCAAACACCACCGCGGCCAACTCTAGATCGTACACTGGGTAGTTCTCTTCATGTTTCTTCAATTGCCGGGAAGAATAGGCAATAACCTTCCCTTGTTGCATTAACACACATCCGAGGCCAATACCAGATGCATCGGTATATACCTCGAAATTCTCTCCTTCGATGGGCAATGCTAAGACAGGGGCAGTACTCAAATGGTCCTTTAAAGTTTGGAAACTCCCTTCGCAATATTCGGACCAGACATACAGATTCTCCTTTCGTGTCAGCCTAGTAAGAGGGATGGCAATCTTGGAGAAATCCTAGGTAAATCACTGGTAATACCCAGCCAGTGTCACGCCCCGATGCGGAAAAATCGGAACGCAGCAGTTATAACATTCATGTCAATTAGAGCATACATTGCCACAAGAGACCATACATCAAAAGGTCAATAATTTAAATAACAAAATTTTATTGATAGCAAGGATGGAAAGTACTTATTACAACTGACATCTCGTGGACTTTACTTTCTTAACAACAACTGACACAAAAGAAAAAAAAAGAGAGAACATAAGTCCTACAATGACTCAAGACGTCCACTATTGAAGTGACTACATCAATTCTAAAGAAGGACACGACCAACGCTAACTGGCTCGCTCTCGCCATCACTCATGCCCATTCCCATCTGTTTGCATCTCCTCATCCAAGCTACCTGAAAAGGTGAGAAAACTGAGTGAGCGAGAGCTCAATAGGATTTTATATCTCTATCATCAGGCATAGTTTAAGTGATTAATCATTTCATCATGTATGACAATGCGATAAAAGAATCATAATAAACATATAAACAAGTGATAGATGACATATAAGAGAAGGAAAAGATAGATGGCATTTAAGCTTAAGTGCAAGTATAACAAGAGTAGTATAACAAGAGTTTCCACGAGGTTTCAAGTAAAGTTTCCATATGAATTGGCCATGTCAAGCACGCACGTCATGTCACGTAAGAATTTCAAGTAGTTGAGTGAAGTATAATGTTGTAGATTAACACTCTAGTCATGCACTGCGGTGCAATGCCACACCTTGTCATTACAAACTCCTCGAGGCACAAGTACTTTCGGGGGCTCCTCCTAGGACCAGACCGGGCCCTTATGATGCGTTGGCACTGAAGGGGGTTGGATCATAGATCCCAATCTTGACATTTATTTATATAAATGGCCAAGAGTTCCATGGTTAAAACCATGTAATCAAGGCATTCCCATGTAGGAGTATAGATTTTTTAATGAAGTTCAAATAGTAAGCTCTTAATCGAAGGAATGAGTCATTTAAGAAAATGACTTTAAGAGGGGCTTAATGGAATACCGTTCCAATAATTGACCTAGAATAGGATCAAAATTCGAGGTATGGCAGCCATAAAAGGCTGGATACAATAATCATGAAAAGCAAGAGATTTCATGTTGTTGAGAGAAGAAACGGTCGGCCATGGGCCGCCACTGGAAAGAGACGGTCACAGGGAGACCGCTTCCAATAGGAGTTAGACCGAATCGGCTAAACTGAGCCGGTTCTAATAATGAACGTGTCCGAGGGACTGGACACGTTTACATTAAGGCGTCGGGGAAACTGGACACGTCAAAAAATAAGGCCACGTGGCTTAGAAAATAAGACGGTCTAGTCAAGACCGCAACCCATAATTGGCGGTCTAAGAAGGACCATTTTTAAAAACTGACAGAATTTTGGCAGAACTTCGACAGGGCCTTATTCTGCCAAAATAGACTTCCAATGGGTTCAGGTCTTGGTGGTACAACCTGCTCGACGTCCTAGTGGGAATCCCAGTCTCGCGGAGTCTTACGGAGGCCTCGGAACATGAACACCTAGTCCGACAGAAGGAATATCCGACGGAGAGGTATTAGATGTCCAAGAGTAAATGGCTTAGAATCCACAGAAAATGAAGGTAGCGGTAAGTCGAAACCACCGCAGTGGCACGACCCTTAACCAATCTTTAGAGGATAACAATTGAAGAATAATACCAAAAATCTTACAAGTTAAACCATGATTTGACCATTTAGTTCTACATTTTTTTCCAACATTAGAAGGATAAGAATGATAAAAATTTGAACTTGACAATTTGAGAAACCTAAATAGTCATGTTTGTAGTGTTTTAAGCCTCAATAGTGAGCAATATGACAGCTTAAACCTATCCTAAAACGTAGGAAAATGAGTCGAGTTTATGCTGGAAAACAAGGGAAAACGGTCTTCTGTACACCGCAATTGGTCAGCAGACGGTCTAAGGATGACCGCTAGGGTAATAAGTTTATTATACGAATATTATTTTTTTTCAGTCATGAATGCGTCTGTAAGTTTGGACGCGCCTAAGAGAAGGCGTCAGACTGCTAGGGCCCGTTAATAAAATCCCATAATTATCAAACTAATTAATTTTCATTGAAGCATCTTAGAGATCGGACGCGTCCATTAAAATAATATGTTTTTATAATATTTCTTTGAAAATAGGGGAGCGGCAAACGGTCTATCGCGCGACTGTTTCTTCACCCAGCAATCACTGGTACGACTGTTTTCAACACCGAGATCTGCCGACAGCGAACCCCGACAAACCTTGATTAAAACAACGATTGCGAGCAATATACTGAACACAAATTAGGCAATGGTACTGTTGGAAAGAGCGTTCAAAGGCAAATAAGATAGCATGCTTTGATTTGAGTTTAGGCCAAGTTAAGCTATCATAAAATGAACTAATATGTGAGGCAACCATTCGGATATACTTCGAAGTAAACTACAAAATTCGATCGACATGGTACACTAAAATTAGGTAAACTAGTATCAAATAAAAGAGGACTGAGAGATGAACAATATGGCATGCTTGATTATTAGTTCAGCCAGAGAGAAACCTACCTTTAATCATGAGAAAAGAGGAAGAGAAAAGGTCGCTGGAACCCTAACTCGAATCGCTCCTCACGCCAAGATCCTCCCACGATTGAGCATGCCACCAGCCGTCAAAGCAAATAGGGTTTCTAGTAATCGAGGGCCACCTATTTATAGAGTCTAAGGAGGCTTCTAGCGATCGAATCGAGCTGAAGAGTCCAAAGAGGGAAAATGGCGAGAAATTCGGGGTCGATCAAATCCGACGCCGCCATGCCAAATTAAAGAGTCTAGGGTTAGGGTTTACGAAGAATAATCGATCATCAAGGGTTGGGATAGGGTTAGGCTTCAATTAGAGCCCATTAGGGTGAGAATTAAGGTCCAATTTAGGGAATTTAGGTTGTTCTTATAAAGCTACGATTTTTAGCCTTAAATTTTAAATTGGGCCTAATCCAATTTTATTCTTAGTTCATTTCTTAAGGCAAAGTTGCTGGAAATAACGTTTTACACATGATACTTATTTTTTCATATTTTTATTAAAATTTTGAAATTTGAGCCAAGAAAAATAATATAATAATTAAATAATATTGTGATGTTTGGTATTAAAAATTCAGGATGCTATAGCCAGCCCCAAGAAACTACGGATCTCGGTAGCATTGGTAGGTCTTTCCCAATCGTTTATTGCCTCGACATTTGATGGATCCATAAAAATCCTGTCTTTTGAAATCACATACCCCAAGAAAGATATCTCCTCGAGCCAGAAGTCACACTTGCTAAGTTTGGCATAGTGCTTATTATTTCTCAATGTTTGCAATGCAATCCTTCAGTGCTCTTCATGATCTTCCTTGGTCTTTGAATATATCAATATATCATCAATGAAAACCAAAACAAATTGATCTAGATGAGGCCTGAATATACTGTTCATTAACTACATAAAGGCTGCAGGCGCATTTGTTAGTCCAAAAGGCATAACAGTAAATTCATAATGCCCATACCTGCTCCGAAATGCGATCTTATGAATATCCTCATCCTTGACCTTCAGTTGGTGGTATCCCGATCTAAGATCAATCTTCAAGAAATATTTAGCTCCTGATATTTGATCAAATAACTCATCGATCCTCGGCAGTGGGTACTTGTTCTTGATAGTAAGCCAATTCAACTGTTGATAATCAATGCAAAGTCTCATCGTTCCATCCTTCTTTTTGACAAATAGCACGGGCGCTCCCCACGGGGAAGTACTCGACCTAATAAATCCCATTTTCAAAAGCTTCCATTAGTTGCTCTTTTAGTTCTTTTTACTCGGCGGGGGACATTCTATAGGGTGCCTTAGAGACAAGACCAGCACCAGGGATAAGGTCAATAGTGAATGACACCTCCCTTTCCGAGGGTAGACCAGGCAAATCCTCCAGAAAAATATCGAGAAAATCCTGTACTATGCGAATATCTTCTAGCTTTGACTCCTTAGCCTCCTTTATGGTTACAAGAGCAAGAAAGGCCATGCAACCTTTCCTTATAAGTTTATGGGCTCGAAGAGCTGAAATAAGAGGTGACTTGTTCTGACTCCGAGAACCAATGTAAACCAGCTCCGGATAATCATCAAAAGTTACTTTGCCCTTCCGACAATCTATAGCTGCCTTATGTCTGGATAGCCAATCCACACCTAATATGACATCATACCCTTTCTAGGCATATCAAATCGGCAGGTAGATTTTGCCCTTTAACCATAAGTTCACTATTCAGGTTATTGTGTAATCTCGGATTCGCTTCCAAGAGGAGTAGAAATAACTAAGTCTAACCATACAGGTTCCATAGAAAATGAAGTAGCAAATCTTTTGAAAATAAATGAATGAGTCATGCCAACATCAAATAAGACGTGAGCAGTCTTAGAATAAAATTTTAATGTACCTTCTACGAGTCCACCTTCACTATTTTTCACATCTTGGAGAGCTTGGAGGTGGCCTTGCTTCTTTGCCACGCGCTTCTCATTGTTGGCTTGTTCATTTAATAAGGGACAATCGGGAATCCAGTGATCGGGACTCTCGCACTGGAGACAAGCTCCCAACCTTCGCTAGCACTCTTCAGCCTTATGTCCAGCCTTGTTGCAATGTTTACACACCTCATTAGATGGTGTGGTTGTGATAAAGAAAGGCTTGTCAATCTTCTTGAATTTCTTTTCTTTGGAGGAATCTCCCCCATTATTGGATCTCTTCTTGTTAAAGGAGGGTCTGAACATTCCCGAGCTAGTAACTTGTTCTTTCTTATCCCACCCATGGATCTTGTCAGACAATTCCGTGGCGTCTTCCAGTAGTTGGGCTCGTCTTACCATTTTCGAAAAGTCTTGTATGTCCATCAGCGCCAGTTGTGTAATATATTGGGGTCGAAGCCCATTAAGGAACCTTCGGGCCTTCATCTTCTCCGTACACATTAGATGTGGTGCATACCTTGACAGCCTGGAGAATTGGGCCTCTTACTCGGCCACTGATAAATTCCTTTATTTTAACGTGGCAAATTCTGCGGCCTTCTGGTGCGGACACCCGAGCTGTTGATCGGCACGACACACCGAGCCACCGGTACCGCACACGGAGCACGACACGAGCCACCTCAGCGTCCATCTGGCTCGGAGACAGCTTGGAGACTCTGCCTTGAGCCTCCCCATTTATTATATTTAGCTAGACTTTATGTGTGTGTAATTTGTATTTATTTCGTTGCATTCGGTTTGCCATTTTGAGTGTAATAGGGGCTTACGAGTATTTCGGACCCCGTGGGCCCCACGGGCCCCCCGGGCCCCACCACATTGGGCCACCTCAGCCTAGGGTCCCACATGGGGCCAGTCAACATGCCACATGGGAGCATCTAGAAGTTTGAATGGTATTTGGACACATGGGGGACAATGGACTTGAAAAGTCCAAATGAGAGGCCACCTACCCCCACCTACCAAGTCCAACTTCCACATCCTTGCCATTCTAGTCAATAGGCGGCCCCCCCCCCTTTATTTTTTTTTAATTTTCATTTGTGTGGATGGTCACATGCAATCCTAGCCCTCAATCTCCCACCCCTAGATCCAACGGTGGAGGATTGATTAGATTGGTGACCTATATATGCTTGTAATTTCCATTTTTGATGAATAAATGCCATTTGGAATCAAGAAATTGTTGGAGCTCCAGCTTGGTGCGCCCCTCTCTTCCCCCTTGCAGCTGTGAAGGTTGCCTCTGGAGGTGTGACTCCTCCCCTATCAGTTCCGGTCATCGCCGCCGCCGCCACGAGCCGCCACCGCACCGCCATCGCCTTCGCCGGAGTTCTGTCCACGCAGTACCACAGCCACTTCCACGAAATTCCAGTCTCAGCCACGGCCTCAGATCGAGCTGGAACTTTTACTGGATGTCCCAGAGGTGTCCAGCACGTCCTCAGAATTTTGGTTGGTCATAAAGATCTCATTTGGTATTTTTTGATTTTCGTCCAATCACAGTTTCCAGATCTGTCTACTGTCTGTTCCCATTTCCACCCGCCCAGAGTTTCAAGTCTTAGGTCCTTGTTTTGATTTTCTTTAGTTCTCCCAATTTAACTGGGTGTCCCTTGCATCCATACCTTCATCCATCATTTTTTTTAATTTTTGGTTCGTCCATTTCATATTTTCTAAAATTCGTTCTCAGTCCTAGCTACAGTACTTTCTGCCAGTTCCCAGATCCGACCACCAGACACTCCAAAATTCCTATCAAATCACCACCAGCTCCAAATCCAATTCTAAAAATTGTCCCAGCTTCATGGTTTGAATATCTACAAAGTTGAAGAAGATCTTGAAGTCTGCTTCCTACGGAAAGTAGGCGGTCAACGGTGGTTCTCAGACAAGTACCTTGTAAATCTGATGTCTCAGTTACTGTACAATAGGGATTTGTAAATTCATTAAAGTCTAGATCCGGCTAGATCCATCAGATCTCTTTGAGTCTATATTGAAGCATTTGAAGAGAGCTTTCCAGCGATAGCTCATGCGTCCCGATCCGACGTCGGGATCGACCGCAGCGGCTGTTTTCGCCGGAGCGCGCACATGAAAACAGCAAGCAGAAATCCGTGGGCAGCATTCCAAAAGCTTGGAGATCGGAGTTGTTCGGCCACCGGTCGATGTTCCCGGCCGACCGCCTTCCGTGGAGACGTGCCACCAGGGGTCTCCATCACAGTGGGACCCACTCCTGCAGATCCGGAGGCCAGCGCCACCCGTGGGCCCCACGGGCCCGCAGAACCCGCCGTTCGGAAAGCACTAAAACGCGGAGTTCGGCACCGCCGGGCGACATCAAGATGCTGCCCGTCAACCCGAGTTGCGTGATTCCCGGGCTCCACATGTGACCTTTTACCTCCCTGCGTGGAGTGGGTCAAATCTTTGTATTGCTGTGATATTGTTTAACCGGGAGTCCGTGATTCGGCCGGGGTTGTCTTCGCCACGCCGGGAGCGTGGAGGTAATGGTCCGAACCTCTTGGCGTTCATTTGCTTAGCTAGTATACGGTCTTTTGCCGCTGCCGAGAGTGTAGGTACTAGCCCGTGTGTCCATGTCACCGCTGTGAGAGTGAGAGTGACCCGTCCCGCGACTCGATCCGAGTCCGGAAGTTGAGTCGGACTACCCTTGACCTCCGCCGGTTCCTTAACCGCGCACGGTCCGCGCTTTCCCTCGCTTGGGACGACGAGTGAGCTTCCACTTCTGTTAGCGACGTTTTACCACTAGGAGCTCGTAGTGTCGGGCTTAGTGTCTCCCTGGTGTGTGCTGCTGGTCGCGTCTTCATCTAGAGTCCGAGGGTGGCACCATATAGTGTCGTCTCCTGAGTCCGTCCCGCATCAGTTTGGTATCAGAGCAAGTCGAGTCTAGGGTAGTCGTTGCATAAGTCTTGCATAGTCTAAGGTTACCCCACACACACCTTCACTCGGTATATCCAAAGGTGTTGTCCGACCGTTAGGCTTCGCCTACCGGGAAGACCACACACTTGCGCGAGTGACCTTCGGGTCGATTACCTCCGCCGCGTACCGAGTCTTGGCCGTGTCTAGGGTGTAGTCGAGTCTCATTCTTTTCAAAAAAAAAAAAAAAGTGTTTTAAACTGCATTCTTTCAAAATACCAAAAAAAGGAGTGTTTTCAAATTGCAATTAGGTCTAAGTGTATCATTTAGTGTGTTTGCATTAGTCGGTCGTTGTCACCTAGTCCGTACGTCTTTGCATGCCCACCCGTCGAGGCACCCAATACTCGCCACCACCACCTATGGCGGACTCCGAGCCCGTAGTTCCGATGAGTCTTCCACGGCCGAGATGTTCCGGGCCATCATGGATCGTTTAGACACGCGTATGGATGGTCTTAGTACGCGTATGGATGGCATAGGGACGCGTCTAGAAGGGAGGATGAAGGTCCTCGAGGATCGGGCCGGGGTTTCAGAGCAGTCCATTCAAGGCCTTGTTGGGAGGATTGCCGTCCTAGAGAGGGGCCCAGTAGCGGCGCAACCCGCGCCGACGAACGGCCAACAAGAGCTGGTGCAGCAACCCGCTGTGCCAAGGGCTCAGGTAGAGGATGTCGGGAGGCAACAGGCGCCTATAGTGGATGATTATGCCTCCGACAATGATCACGGGGGTAACGGTCGTCGTCATCAACGACGGAATCGTGATGACGAGGATGACGACCGCATTCTTAGGGGTGTGCGTGCGGACCCTCCCACTTTTAGCGGGTCCTTGGACCCTAGGGTGTATCTAGATTGGGAGGCCGGTATGGACCGGTACTTCAAGTGGTTTGAGATGACGGACCACCGAAGAGTCCGATATGCGAAGATGAAGCTGCAAGGGCAGGCCCAAACTTATTGGATCAATGTGGAGAGCCTGCTCAACCAGCGACGTCAACCCCAAATCGGTACCTGGGATGATATGAAACTCAAATTGAGGGAGAAGTACCTTCCTGCCTCATATCGCCAACGTCTTATAGACAAGTGGCAAAGCATCTCCCAAGGGAACCGATCCGTGACCGAGTACACCGCCGAGTTCGATGAGTATTATTTGCGGTGCGGGGTCACGGAAGAGAGCACCATGACGATATCCCGCTTTCGGAGAGGTTTGCGGCCTAATTATCAATATGAACTCTTTCGCCGCAATGCCACCACTTTGGAGCAGGCATATCAGATTGCTCTCGAATTGGAGCAGTTCGAGGCCGAGTTCGAGTCACCCCATCGGTTGGGCTCCTTTCCCCTTCGTAGTGTCGAGTCCCGTGGCTCATCTGGCACATATCCGAGGGCCCCCATGGCTCGACCTCAGGAGCCCGCTCGCCACGAGCCCTTTGCTCCTAGGCCTCACCCTCCACCCCCGAGGGACCTTCCTCGTCCCCAGCATCTTACGGCCCCACCCATACCCCGTCCACCGGCACCTGCACCACCCGCACGTCCTTTGTTGCCTACGCCTCCTATCCGTCGGGAGGATAAAGGTAAAGGACCTATGATTGGGGAGCCTAGTGGATCACGGCAGCAGTGTTATCGCTGCAATGGGTTTGGCCATTTCGCCAACCAGTGTCCCACTCGCCCATCTCTTCACATTGGGGACACACAGGCTGAGGATACCACCCCTGCGGGCCTAGAGTTAGTCAGCTATGAGGCAGATGAAGAGCTAGCTGACGAGTACCATGAGATGGGAGGTGAGGCCCAGGATACCCAGCAGTTAGACGATACCCATGTGGGGGTCGTCAGATGTATCCTCACCCAGCCACAGGTCAGTGATGACTGGCGTCGGACCACTATCCTTCATGTATTCTGTAGGCTGGGAAAGCAAATTTGCAAGGTGGTCATCGATAGCGGGAGTTGTATCAATGCAATCTCCACGAACGCTGTCACTCATCTTGGTCTCACACCCGTAGACCACCCTTGCCCCTACCAGGTATCATGGGTGGATACAACTTCCATTTCGGTTAGGCTGCGGTGCTTGGTCCCGCTGCAGCTCCACTCCTACCGTGACGAGATCTGGTGTGATGTTCTTCCCATGGAAGTGGGAAGTATCATTCTTGGTAGGCCGTGGTTATTCGACCGAGATGCCACACTCCATGGTCGGTCGAACACCTGTACCTTCGACCACGATGGCCAGCGGGTCACCCTCCAACCCGTTCGGCCCAGGAGCCCATCTGTTAGGGGTCCTACTGGCCCTAGTACTCCGAAGCCTTCCGTTCCCGGGCCTAGTACCCCATCCCCAGCTCGGGCTATGACCGTTACCTCTGGCCCAGGAGAGCCCTCGACGAGGAGATTGATGATGATTAGCTCCCGGGAAATGGAGCAGGAGCTTAGTCAGGGCTGTCCGGTGTTTGCCATTACGGTCCGAGAGGTGGAGCGGGACTCCGAGGGTGAGCTCCCACCCGAGGTTGTTCCCATTCTGCAGGAGTATGCTGATGTATTCCCCGATGAGCTTCCCGAGGGACTCCCACCTATGCGGGATATTCAGCATGCCATCGACCTTGTTCCGGGCTCTTCTTTGCCCAATCTTCCTCATTATCGAATGAGCCCCACGGAGCATGCCGAGCTTAAACGGCAGGTCGATGAGCTTGTGCAGAGAGGATCTGTCCGGGACAGCATGAGTCCATGTGCTGTACCCGCATTACTCGCCCCGAAGAAGGATGGCACGTGGAGAATGTGCATTGATAGTCGTGCCATCAACAAAATCACCGTGAAGTACATGTTCCCTATTCCCCGCCTTGATGACATGCTGGACATGATGGCAGGTGCCACTATCTTTTCGAAGATCGATCTTAAGAGCGGCTATCATCAGGTGAGGATTAGGCCAGGTGATGAGTGGAAGACCGCATTTAAGACCAAGGACGGTCTATATGAGTGGTTGGTCATGCCTTTTGGGTTGACCAATGCCCCTAGCACTTTCATGCGGCTCATGACTCAGGTCCTTCGACCTTTCATTGGAGTCTTTGTAGTGGTGTATTTTGATGATATCCTTATCTATAGCCGCACCACAGGGGACCACTTAGACCACCTTCGGCAGGTCTGTATACTTCTTCGGCGAGAGCAGTTGTTTGCGAACCCACAGAAGTGTGCTTTCATGACATCTCAGCTTACCTTCTTGGGTTTCATTGTGTCTAGTACTGGGGTCTCCGCCGATCCGGAGAAGGTCCGGGCCATTGTTGAGTGGCCGGAACCCCGTACGGTTCATGATGTCCGCAGCTTTCATGGCCTTGCGACATTCTATCGTCGCTTCATCCGCGGATTTAGCTCCGTCACTGCCCCGATCACGGATTGCATCCGTAAGGGCACATTTGTATGGACGAAGGCCGCATCTGCTGCCTTCAGGGACATCAAGGAGCGCATGACCCAGACACCTATCCTTCGACTGCCTGATTTCTCGAAGGTGTTTGAGGTCTGTTGTGATGCGTCGGGTGTTGGGATAGGAGGAGTTTTGAGTCAGGAGTCCCACCCGATCGCATATTTCAGCGAGAAGCTGAATGATGCGAAACTGCGATATTCCACATATGATAAAGAGTTTTACGCAGTTGTTCAGGCTCTTAGGCATTGGAGGCATTACCTATTACATCAGGAGTTTGTCTTATACTCCGATCATGAGGCTTTGAGGTACCTCCATTCCCAAAAGAAGCTGAATTCGCGTCATAGTCGTTGGGTTGAGTATCTCCAGCAGTTCACCTTTGTGCTAAAACATAAGGCTGGAGTGGAGAACAAGGTGGCCGATGCCTTGAGTCGGCGAGCATGTCTTCTTACCACCATGAGTGCCGAGGTCATAGGGCTAGAGAAGATGAAGGAGGCCTATGTTGATTGTCCTGACTTCGGTCAGATTTTTACTACTCTCCAGGCCGGGCCCTCGAGAGACCATGATGATTATGTGCTTCAGGAGGGTTACCTCTTTCGAGGTAGCAGGCTATGTGTTCCCCGAACTTCGGTTCGAGATTTCCTAGTGCGGGAACTACATGCGGGAGGTCTAGCCGGCCACCTTGGTCGGAACAAGACTATTGAGGCAGTGGAGCATCGATTTTATTGGCCGAGCTTGAAGCGCGATGTTGCTAACATCGTGGCTCAGTGCCGTACATGTGCTACGGCCAAAATGAAGAAGCAAAGCTCGGGCCTTTATACGCCTCTCCCCGTGCCTGATGCCCCGTGGCAGGATGTCAGCATGGATTTTGTTTTGGGATTGCCACGTACCTCCAGGAAGCATGATTCGGTCTATGTGGTGGTTGACCGTTTCTCGAAGATGGCCCTCTTTATCCCTTGCTCAAAGACTTCGGATGCTTCTAGGGTAGCCCGCCTATTCCTTACTCATGTGGTGTGCAAGTTCGGGTTGCCTCGCACTATAGTGTCTGACCGTGATGTTAGGTTCACTTCCTATTTTTGGAAGACACTATGGCATATGATGGGTACGCACCTCAAGTTTTCCACTGCATACCATCCCCAGACAGATGGTCAGACCGAGGTGGTCAATAGGAGTCTGGGTGATCTTTTGAGATGTCTTGTTAGGGACCGCATTGGGGATTGGGATCTCATTCTACCTATGGCTGAGTTTGCATATAATGATTCGGTGAATAGGTCTACTGGCATGAGTCCATTTGAAATTGTCACAGGTCGTAGGCCTAGGAAACCCGTTGACCTTGTCCCCATGCCTGTCCATGCTAGAGTGTCGGAGTCGGCCGAGTCATTTGCTAGGCATGTTAGGAGTTTGCATGACGACATCCGTCGTCACATTGAGTCCAGCAATGCACGGTACAAGGAGTTAGCCGATGCCCACCGACACCACCGAGAGTTCCACGAGGGCGAATACGTCATGATCAGGGTAAGACCTGAACGGTTTCCCTCTGGAACCGTTAAGAAGTTGCAAGCTCGCGGAGCCGGTCCATTCAGAGTGTTGAAACGCGTTGGATCCAATGCGTACGTTGTGGACTTGCCCGAGGAATATGGTATAAGCTCTACCTTCAATGTATCGGATCTTGTTGCATATAGGGACCCAGCGGTGATCCCTAGTGAGCCTTTTGAGCCATCTCCTCCCCTTGAGAGTGATCCCACACCTGAGTGTCCACTTCCACCTCCAGCCCCTTTTTCACGGCAGCGTGAGCATATAGATCGTATACTGGACGAGCAAGTGACGGTTACCAGGAGTGGATCTTACCCGCGCTACCTAGTGCGATGGAGAGGACGGCCCGCTACTGAGGACACATGGATCACACATGGTGAGTTGCAGCAGATTGATCCGGACCTTTTGGAGCGATACAGGAGCGATGCAGACCCTTACTCGACAGGGTCGAGTTTCTCCCACCCGGGGAGAATTGGTGCGGACACCCGAGCTGTTGATCGGCACGACACACCGAGCCACCGGTACCGCACACGGAGCACGACACGAGCCACCTCAGCGTCCATCTGGCTCGGAGACAGCTTGGAGACTCCGCCTTGAGCCTCCCCATTTATTATATTTAGCTAGACTTTATGTGTGTGTAATTTGTATTTATTTCGTTGCATTCGGTTTGCCATTTTGAGTGTAATAGGGGCTTACGAGTATTTCGGACCCCGTGGGCCCCACGGGCCCCCCGGGCCCCACCACATTGGGCCACCTCAGCCTAGGGTCCCACATGGGGCCAGTCAACATGCCACATGGGAGCATCTAGAAGTTTGAATGGTATTTGGACACATGGGGGACAATGGACTTGAAAAGTCCAAATGAGAGCCACCTACCCCCACCTACCAAGTCCAACTTCCACATCCTTGCCATTCTAGTCAATAGGCCGCCCCCCCCCTTTATTTTTTTTTTAATTTTCATTTGTGTGGATGGTCACATGCAATCCTAGCCCTCAATCTCCCACCCCTAGATCCAACGGTGGAGGATTGATTAGATTGGTGACCTATATATGCTTGTAATTTCCATTTTTGATGAATAAATGCCATTTGGAATCAAGAAATTGTTGGAGCTCCAGCTTGGTGCGCCCCTCTCTTCCCCCTTGCAGCTGTGAAGGTTGCCTCTGGAGGTGTGACTCCTCCCCTATCAGTTCCGGTCATCGCCGCCGCCGCCACGAGCCGCCACCGCACCGCCATCGCCTTCGCCGGAGTTCTGTCCACGCAGTACCACAGCCACTTCCACGAAATTCCAGTCTCAGCCACGGCCTCAGATCGAGCTGGAACTTTTACTGGATATCCCAGAGGTGTCCAGCACGTCCTCAGAATTTTGGTTGGTCATAAAGATCTCATTTGGTATTTTTTGATTTTCGTCCAATCACAGTTTCCAGATCTGTCTACTGTCTGTTCCCATTTCCACCCGCCCAGAGTTTCAAGTCTTAGGTCCTTGTTTTGATTTTCTTTAGTTCTCCCAATTTAACTGGGTGTCCCTTGCATCCATACCTTCATCCACCATTTTTTTTAATTTTTGGTTCATCCATTTCATATTTTCTAAAATTCGTTCTCAGTCCTAGCTACAGTACTTTCTGCCAGTTCCCAGATCTGACCACCAGACACTCCAAAAATCCTATCAAATCACCACCAGCTCCAAATCCAATTCTAAAAATTTTCCCCGCTTCATGGTTTGAATATCTACAAAGTTGAAGAAGATCTTGAAGTCTGATTCCTACGGAAAGTAGGCGGTCAACGGTGGTTCTCAGACAAGTACCCTGTAAATCTGATGTCTCAGTTACTGTACAATAGGGATTTGTAAATTCATTAAAGTCTAGATCCGGCTAGATCCATCAGATCTCTTTGAGTCTATATTGAAGCATTTGAAGAGAGCTTTCCAACGATAGCTCATGCGTCCCGATCCGACCTCGGGATCGACCGCAGCGGCTGTTTTCGCCGGAGCGCGCACCTGAAAACAGCAAGCAGAAATCCGTGGGCAGCATTCCAAAAGCTTGGAGATCGGAGTTGTTCGGCCACCGGTCGATGTTCCCGGCCGACCGCCTTCCGTGGAGACGTGCCACTAGGGGTCTCCATCACAGTGGGACCCACTCCTGCAGATCCGGAGGCCAGCGCCACCCGTGGGCCCCACGGGCCCGCAGAACCCGCCGTTCGGAAAGCACTAAAACGCGGAGTTCGGCACCGCCGGGCGACATCAAGATGCTGCCCGTCAACCCGAGTTGCGTGATTCCCGGGCTCCACATGTGACCTTTTACCTCCCTGCGTGGAGTGGGTCAAATCTTTGTATTGCTGTGATATTGTTTAACCGGGAGTCCGTGATTCGGCCGGGGTTGTCTTCGCCACGCCGGGAGCGTGGAGGTAATGGTCCGAACCTCTTGGCGTTCATTTGCTTAGCTAGTATACGGTCTTTTGCCGCTGCCGAGAGTGTAGGTACTAGCCCATGTGTCCATGTCACCGCTGTGAGAGTGAGAGTGACCCATCCCGCGACTCGATCCGAGTCCGGAAGTTGAGTCGGACTACCCTTGACCTCCGCCGGTTCCTTAACCGCGCACGGTCCGCGCTTTCCCTCGCTTGGGACGACGAGTGAGCTTCCACTTCTGTTAGCGACGTTTTACCACTAGGAGCTCGTAGTGTCGGGCTTAGTGTCTCCCTGGTGTGTGCTGCTGGTCGCGTCTTCATCTAGAGTCCGAGGGTGGCACCATATAGTGTCGTCTCCTGAGTCCGTCCCGCATCACCTTCTTCTCTTGAATACGGTCCAAAAAGTATTTGTTATTAAAGTACACTATGAACTCGCCCCATGTGATGTGATCATGCGGCAGAGTGGCTTCCACAGATTCCCACCAAAATCGAGCATCCTGTTCTAGTTGGAAAGTAGCTAACAGCACCTTCTCTTTGTCCGTGCATTGCATGACATGGAATACACGTTCCATCTCCTTCATCAAATTCTCGGCATCGTTTGGATCCGAAGAGCCGATGAATTTTGGCGGATTCATATTCCTAAGGCTTCGATGGAGATCTTCGGCTCCACGATCCATACCCCTTTGCGCCACTTGTTGTAGCACTTGGGTGAGGCCTTGGACAGTGCGTTGCATGTTGCACCACTGGGCTCGTTTGGCAACCATGATCCTACAAGGGAATTAAAGTTAATTAATATTTAACTAAACCATAAGGTTTTAACACCCAATATTGACTTAACCCATGGTTCTACCCATCTCCCCGGGTAAAGGAAGCAAAAACTATCCTTGGACTTTGGTAACCTAGGTAAATTGAAAAACCTAGGCTCTGATACCATAAAAACTGTCACGCCCTGAGTGCGGAAGGAACTTGGTATGCGTGATGAGTTTATATCAATCATGTCAATCAGAGCATGAGGAAATTCGACACTTAGATTGAGTGCATAAAAGACAAGAGATAACCAAAGTCTTTATTCATTAATAACTCCAACTAACTTCATTACATAATTTCTCCATAAGAAAGTACTTTTATGACACTCTAACTTAATAAAGAGAAAAATACAATAATCGACTCAAGAAAGTGTAAAAGACTTGATGTAGATATCTTGGACGGCTTCTACGTATGCTCATCACTCTTGGTCATCCCCGTCCGAATGAGTCTAACTATCGAAATTACCTGAAAAATAAGGGAAAACACTAGGTGAGCGAACACTCAATAGGGATTACATCTCAAGAACAAGCTTGCTTTAAGTAAATTACAAGTTACATGTATTGCAAGTATAGCTAAGCATGAATGCATAATCATGTTGAGAAGGAATATCAAGAGGTGATAATAGGAACTAGCAAGTTTCAAGATGTCAAGTAAAGTACCAAGAAATATCAAGCATGTAACTATCAAGTCATGTCATGAGAATTGGCTATTTAATGTAGTAAGTAAATACCCATTCCGGGCCACGCAAGTCACGTCATGTAAATATCATATCAAGTCAAGCACGAGATCATGGAATGCCAAAATTAAGCAAGTCATGCACTCCGGTGCAATGCCACACTGTGGTCAATATAGTTCCATGGGCACAAGTACTTTCAGGTGCTCCTCCCAAGACCAGACCGAGCCCTATTAACACCAAGCATTGAATCATGTAAATATTTAGACATCCACTATAGTGTATAGCCAACAGAATTCCAAAGGGATAAGCCATTGTAGGATAATAAGGTAGATTTCATGGAATAGAGATTTCAAGGACAGAACCTTAAGTAAGGATGACAAGGCAATAAATCTCTCATAAAAACCAAGACACTCATGAAATCTGGGTAATTGGCATCCACTCAGACCACCGTCAATTACAGAATCTACGCCCACTGTGGTGGTCGCCAATTCTGTGAACAATACAAGCACGAAGAAATAGCGTCCACTATAACGGCCACTAATTCAGTTTTTGGCGTCCACTATTTGGTCGCCAATTTCAGACAGAGATAGACTCTCACAGAACACCATAAATAGAGCTCTATGACGGCTAGGGCGTCATGTTTCTTCAGAGTGACATGACAAGACACAGTTTCCAGGATATTGAGGGTACAAGCCGCTCAACTGTCTTGAGGGAATCTAAGGCTAGCGGAGGCTTACGGAGGCCTTAGAGCAAGAAATTTCGGTCCATCGGAAGGAATATCTAACAGAGGAGGGTCTTTCAATCTCCAAGAATTGAGGTATAATCATGAAACAACTTGAAACATGGACTCTATCTTCGGACTTGAGATAAGAGTGCTAAAAGACCCGGGATGTGGGTCAAAACTCGATAAAACATGTGAGATAGGAAATAACGTCGATTCAGAAAGTCGTTATTTATAGAATTGGCATCTCTCCAGAGAGGCGCCAAATCAATATTTTACAGAAGTTTTTTTATAATTATCACAAGAATTAGCGTCCTTTTGAGAGGGCACCATATCTGTAATTAGCATCCATGTTTTGGACCTCAATTCAAAATTTCCAACATTTTATATATATTTTGCAATAAATTAGAATTAGCGTCTTTGTGAAAAGAGGCTATATCCTTAGGTAGCGTCCATGTGATAGATGTCAATTTAAAATTTCCAATCGTTCTCTCTTTTAATCAATTTCCAAGAATCAGCGTCCTCTTGCAGAGGCGCTATTTAATTAAATACCGGCTGTGCGAATAGTCACCCATTCTTTTAGGCATGCAACAACACACACATCAGCCAGGTACGTTTTCTCACGCATGCTACTGTTCATTTAAATGAATTATTGTTTATTAAGGATGAACAATGCTACTTTGATGTTTATGGGGATTTTTAGGATACTAATAACATGGACATGTAGAGAAAAATTTGGGGAATCCAAAAATATGCATAACATGATTTCCAGATACATGGTTCCATAGTTATTAAATTTTAAACATGGGTTAATTACTTAAATGCCCTTAAAGAATTTGCGACAGGGTGATGGTCGCTAATTAATAAGCGTCCAGGAGACGGTCGCCAATTCAGGAATTGGTGCCTTCTCACACGGGCACTCATTAATAAGCAGCCACTACTCTGGTCACTATTTTCTATGCAAATAGAAAGCATTAAAGCTATGTAAAACTCAATAGCAGGAGACATGGAATCATGGTATCCAGGTTTATATGCATGCAATATTTATTTACTATCATCTTGGGCTTAGAAACTTGAGAAAACCTACCTTGATTGGGTTGATGACGAAGATGAATGGAGACGAAGAAGAAGAACAGCAGCAACTGTAGCAACTGTAGTTGTAGCAGCATAGGAACAACAACGAAGGAAGGAGAAGCTCCTGCCTTCACGTTCACAGATGAGGGAAGAAGAAAGAAGAGGAAGTCGGATGCTCCTTCTCTTCACGCACAGGAAGTAGAGGAAGCAGAGCATGGTAGCAGGAGGACGACGTCGACGCACAGGGGTGGAAGACGACGACGAACAACAGTAGCAACAAAGGATGCTTCTGCTTCGATCATGGGCTTTATTTATCGGGGAAGGAATCCTACTGCATGGGAATCAAACTCCCTATGTAGTAATCCTAATGGAATCAAAATTTCCTCATACAAATCCCCTTTCCTTCCAAAACTGCAACCACCTTCTTGGTTGGGCTTGAAACCCTAGGAATCCTTCTATGTGTTCGAACATGACATGGTGTGGGTGACATGCCCATGTAATTGTTTCCTACGTAACATGAGTTGTGGTCAATAGAGCCCATCAGATTTATTTAGGTATAAGGCCCTTTTACAAGGATTTGGGTAATACATAGGCTTTTATAAGGCTTTTTGCTATCGCGCTTTTAGTATAGTGTGGGTTTTATTATTACAACTTATTTATAGTCTATTATACTCCTATATATATATGTTTTATTCGAGGTGCTACAACCGGTCATGAAGCTTTGTCATTCATGGACGGGTCCTCCGGATACAATCAAATATGGATCATGGAGCATGACCGGGTCCACACTGCTTTTCGAACCCCTAAGGAAATCTTCCACTACAAATGGATGCCGTTCGGCTTGAAGAATGCTAGTGCAACTTACCAGAGAGCAATGACCAAGATATTCGATGAGCTCCTATATGATAAAGTTGAATGTTACATAGATGACCTGGTGGTTAAGACCAGAAGGAAAGAAGATCACCTACAAGACCTCTGGGTGATATTTTAGAGGCTGAGGCAGTATTAATTAAAGATGAACCTGAAATGCACCTTTGGGGTATCCAGCGGCAAATTCTTAGGCTTCATCGTCAGATATAGGGGGTTTGAGTTAGACCCTATCAAGATTAAAGCAATATAGGAGTTATCTCCACCCAAGAATTTGACGGAGCTCTGCTCTCTGCAGGGTTGTATGGCATACATTCAGTGGTTCATCTCCAATCTATCAGGTCGTTGCCACCCATTTCACAAAGAATGCACTCCTCCAGTGGAGCGAAGAATGTTAATAAGCTTTTGAAAAGTCGAAGGATTACCTGAAGACATCGCTGGTGCTGGCAACACCAGTAAAAGGACGGCCTCTCGTTCTATATGTAGCAGCTATCGAGTATTCACTAGGGGCATTGCTAGCCTAGAACAATGATGAAGGAAAAGAGTAGGCCCTCTACTATCTTAGCAAAAGATTAGTGAGGACTAAAGAAAGACATTCTCCTATAGAAAAGACATGCTTAGTGCTGGTGTTTGCCGTGAAGAAGTTGAGACATTATATGCTATCACATGAGGTCAGGCTGATCTCCAAGGCAGATCCGATAAAGTATATCCTCTCCCAGCCAACTCTCAAGGGCCATCTAGGTAAATGGGTGGTGCTGCTGATGGAATTTGACATCACTTATGTTCCACAGAAGGCTATTAAGGGCCAAGCCATCGCGAATTTCTTTGTTGCACATCATGTGCCTGAAGATTCTCCTTTGGCGACTGAGCTCCCTGAAGATGAAACACTGGAGGACGACCAGATTTAGCCCACAACGTGGCAGCTGTATTTTGACGGTGCATCCAGAACTGAGGTTCCAGCAACGGGGCCAATCAGAGTCAGAGCCAGAGCAAGCATTATCTTGAAGTCCCCTGAAGGGGAGGTTATATATACCTCCTACTTGATAAACAAGCCCTGCACAAATAATGAAGCCAAATATGAAGCCCTAATAATCGGTCTTCAGATTGCTCTGTCTATGGAAATCCAGATGCTCGAAGCATTCAGGGACTCTATGTTGGTTGTTAAGCAGGTAGAAGGGCAGTTCGACGCCCGAAAGCCAGAACTCCTCACGTACCACTAGCAGGTGATGCGCCTTATGGTGAAGTTCTATTTTATTGAAGTAAATCACATTAATCAAGGGCAAAATGCTCAGGTGGACGCCCTTGCAAAGTTGCTAGCTCCTTGGAAATCCCATCGGATGAAACTCTAAATATAGTTGTCATCAATAGATGGCAGGTTCCCGGCATGATAGAAGAATTGGCAAATGAGGAAGAACATGAAGCAATGATGATTAAAGAGGCTCGTCAGCTTGATTGGCGGGAACCTTTCTTGCAATGGTTCCGGCACCAACAGCTACTGAAAGGAAAGGAACAGAGAATGAAATTACTCAGAACCAAAGATTCTTATGAGATGAGGAATGGAACCTTGTTCCAAATAATGGCAGATGCCCGATTGAAAATTCTACTTTGATGTCTGTCAACAGAAGAAGCTTGGCGGGTATTGAAGGAGGTCCATGCTGGGTCAGCTGGAGCGCACTAGGCGGGTCCAAAGATGAAGATTGAAATAAAGAAGCTGGGCTACTATTGGCCAACTATATTTGACGACTGCTGCAAGTTTTCGAAGCAATGCCAAAAGTGTCAAGAACACGCCACCGTGCCAAGGAGGCCGCGGGCGCCATTACATCCAACTATCCCTAGCGGGACTTTGGCCCAATGGGGTACGGACATGGTCGGTCCTCTGCCAACGTCCTCATCAGGGTGAAAATATATTTTGGCCGCTATAGACTACTTCTCCAGATGGTCTGAAGCTGTGGCATTAAGAGAAGTGACGGGGGAGCTGGTCTCCAGATTCATCTGTCAGAACATACTATTCCGATTCGGTGTGCCCAGCTGAATCATCTCTGACAATGGCAACCACTTTAACAACCAGAAGGTCTATAGGCTAGCCGATAAATATAAGATTGACTGGAGGACTTCAACTCCCTATAATCCTCAAGCCAATGGGCTTGATGAAGCATTTAATAAGACCATGTGCACCTTGCTAGCGAAGATAGTCAGTACTAGCAAGAAGGACTAGGAAGAAAGGATGTACGAGGCACTATGGGCCAACCGTACGGTTAATAAAACCCCATATTGATGTTCACCATTTTCCCTGGTGTATGCAGATGGTGCCGATAGAGCTAGAGGTGCCATCTCTACGGGTCGCCATTCAGCAAGGCCTGGCCGGCGACAATCAAACAAACATAGAAAGAAGACTGGAGGAGCTCTCCGAACTCGAGGGAAAATGACTTTGGGCTAAACAAAATATACAACTATACCATGCTCGCATGGCTCGTGCTTTTGACAAGTTGGTCAAAGAGCTAGAATTCAGGAAGGGTGACCTGGTTATGGTCAATAGAAAAGAGCTAATGGCAGCCAACCCGAAAGGGAAGTTAACAGAGAACTTGGTGAGTCACTACGTCATCCACTGGGTATATGAAAGGGGTGCCTATGTCCTAGTGGATCACAAGGGAGCAGTCCAATTATCCCCCCCTCAACAGAAAGCATCTGAAACTGTATTATGCGGCTTTGCCGACCCTTGAGGGGTCGATCGATGTGCTATGATACAAGAAGATAAAGAAGATTAAAAAAAGAAAAAGAAAAAGGAGGAGAGACAAGCACTGAGTTACTTCTCCATAGCTTGCACCCTTGGCTGGGCCAACCCCTCATCCTACTTTGCCGATGGCACTCCACCTCGGCTGATCTCTCTAAATTTCGTACTTAGCTCAGTCCCTTGGGACACCCTGTCCATGCCGATCTAAGCATGCTGGCCGTGTACGGTGAATGACCTCCCCTCAGTGCACGAGACTACACTTAAAGTAATGCTGAGAGCTTAAAAAAAAATTCTGGCTTTGTCCCACCATGTCACCACACCATCATCGGTTCAGACCTTACGTCCAAATTGATGCATAAACCTCTTCCTTTGCGTTGACGTTACCCCCTACGTCAATGAATACCCACCTCTATCAGTGAAAGGTTTCGTGCCCTAGCCGACCCATATCCACCATCACCAGTTTGGACCTTACGTCTGAATTGATGCATAAACCCTTTCCTTTGTGTTAACGTTGCCCCCCCGTCAATGAATACACGCTTCTGTCGGTGAAAGGCTTCGTGCCCTAGCCGACCCATATGCACCATCGCCAGTTTGGACCTTACGTCCGAATTGGTACATAAACCTTTTCCTTTGCGTTGACATTACCCCCAGGTCAACGAATACACGGCTCTGTCGACAAAAGGCTTCGTGCCCTAGCCGACCCCTATCCACCATCACCAGTTTGGACCTTACGTCCAAATTGATGCATAAACCTCTTCTTTTGTGTTGACGTTACCCCTACGTCAACGAATACACACTTCTATCGATGAAAGGCTTCGTGCCCTAGCCAACCCATAGACACCATTGCCAGTAGGGACCTTACGTCCTAGTTGGTATATAAACCTTTTCCTTTGCGTTGACATTACCCCCACGTCAACGAATACACTTCTCACGGTGAAAGACTTCGTGCGCCAGCCAATCAATAGGCGCCATCGCCAGTTTGGACCTTACGCCCGAATTGGTGCTTAAACCTCTCCTTTTGCATTGACGATACCCCCACGTCAACGAATATGAACTTTTGACGGCGAAAGGCTTCGTGCCCTAGCCGATCAATATACACCATTGCCAGTTTGGACCTTACATCTGAATTGGTGCATAAACCTTTCCCTTTGCGTTGACATCAACCCCACGCCAATGAATATACTATTTTTGGCAAAAGGCTTCGTGCCCTAGCCTATTAATGCACATCATCGTTAGTTAGACCTTGCGTCTGACCGGCGCATAAACCTTTTCCTTTATGTTGGCGTTAACCCCAGGTCAACGAATGAGCTACTCGGATTCGAAAGTTGTATCTCGACCCATGAACAAGACCCACATCGATCACTTTTGTTTCAAAAAAAAAAGAAAAAGAAGGGGGCGTAAAATTGAGGTGCCCCATCACACTTGTTCAGTATCCCACTAAACGAGGGCAAAAATGGCTAAAACTCGGCTGCGGCGAAAATCAGAAAGGGTACTGCCGGCAAAATACGGTACCCTGCCACGTGAAAACTAGTAAGGGCATGTGGGAAAAGCAAGAAGGGGCTGGCTCCGGTGAAAACCCGCAAGGGCGCTTGGGTCAGTAATATGGTATATAAAAAAACTAACTATTACGTCTCATGGGGAGCCCTTCTCCCTCTACTCGGCAAGCCCTTCTTGGCACCCTGCCTGGGG
The DNA here is from genome assembly GCA_022559845.1 of Amorphophallus konjac. Classification (NCBI taxonomy): domain Eukaryota; kingdom Viridiplantae; phylum Streptophyta; class Magnoliopsida; order Alismatales; family Araceae; genus Amorphophallus; species Amorphophallus konjac. The sequence continues at coordinate 71,858 of JAHNEJ010001668.1, forward strand.
TTGAACGACACACCCATACCTACTCAGTATCGGACCTTCCGTCTCTACCGATGAGATGCCTGTCCTTGCATGTCCACCTACATAAGCCTTATGTCCCACCATAGGTGAAGACTCTCAGTCTGCACCGATGAACAAACCCTTTTTGCTTCGGCATTTAACCAATGCTGATGAACAAACCACCTTCGATCTTCGCCATCATCGGCGAGATCGATGAACAAAACGTCGACTTGGACCTTTCGTCCCCGTCGATGAACAAACCCTTTTGCTTCGGCATTTAACCAATGCTGATGAACAAACCACCTTCGATCTTCGCCACCATCGGCGAGATCGATGAATAAAACTTCGACTTGGACCTTTCATCCCCGTCGATGAACAAACCCTTTTTGCTTCAGCATCTAACCATTGCTGATGAACAAACTACCTTCGATCTTTGCCATCATTGGCGAGATCGATGAACAAAACTTCAACTCAGACCTTTCATCCTCGATGATGAACAAACCCTTTTGCTTCGGCATTTAATCAATGCTGATGAACAAACCACCTTCGATCTTTGCCACCATCGGTGAGATCGATGAACAAAACATCAACTTGGACCTTTCGTCCCCATCGATAAACAAACCCTTTTGCTCTGGCATTTAACCAATGTTGTTGAACAAACCACCTGCGATCTTCACCATCATCTGCGAGATCGATGAACAAAACATCGACTTTGACCTTTCGTCCCTGTCAATGAACAAACTTTTTTTGCTTTGGCATTTAACCAATGCTGATGAACAAACCACCTTCAATCTTCGCCATCATCTGGAAGATCGATGAACAAAACTTTGACTTGGACCTTTCATCCCCGTCGATGAACAAACCCTTTTTGCTTCGACATTTAACCAATGCTGATGAGTAAACAGCCTTCGATCTTCGCCATCATCGGCGAGATCGATGAACAAAACTTTGACTTGGACCTTTCATCCCCGTCGATGAACAAACCCTTTTGCTTCGGTATTTGACCAATGCTGATGAACAAATCACCTTCGATCTTCATCATCATCGACAAGATCGACGAACAAACTTTCGACTCGGACCTTTCATCCCCGTCGATTAACAAACCCCTTTAGCTTCGACATGTAACCAATGCCGATCAACAAACCACCTACGATCTTTGCATCATTGACAAGATCGATGAACAGACCTTCAACTAGGACCTTTCATCCCCGTCGATGAATAGACCCCTTTTGCTTCGGGATGTAACCAATGCCGATGAACAAACCACCTTCAATCTTCGTCATCATCGACAAGATCAATGAACAAACCTTCGACTCAGAACTTTCATCCCCATCGATGAACAAACCCTTTTTGCTTCGGCATTTAACCAATACTGATGAACAAACCACCTTTGAGCTTCACCGTCATTGGCGAGATTGATGAACAGACCTTCGACTCGGACCTTTCATCCCTATCGACGAACAAACCCCTTTTGCTTCGACATTTAGCTGATGTCGATGAACAAACCATTTTCGCTCCTTGTCATCATCGGCGAGATCGATGAATGAACCTTCGACTTGGACCTTTCGTTCTCGTCGATGAAGAAACCCCCTTTTTTCCTTCGGCATTCAACCCAATGCCGATGAATAGATCACATGTTTCAATAACTACCAGGAGGTGATCAGAAGATGCCTCGGTGGTCGCAAGCTATCTGGCTAAAGCTTTTCTAGTAAAGAGGGGAGAGTTATATCCGGATTTTTCCCCCACCTAGAGTTAAGGTTTCTACATGGGAAGGTCCGTGGCGCGGTGGAGCGAACTCCTCATCCTTTCCCTGAATGTGTGGGCGCTCTCCCACCCCACTGACCAACATTTCCCAATGAGTGGCGGGTCTCTCCCTTCCTCAGAGGCATGTCCCTTTCCTATAGTATTCAATGGAGCATAACTCGGGTCGATAAAAAAAGAAGC